>RJWJ010007581.1:0-56900 GCA_004363605.1 Indri indri | reverse complement strand
TTGCAGAGCTTTGCCCTGAAGGAATGTGTGAACGTGTCGGTTTGCATTTCAAAGGCTGTTACACACGGAAGGGCGTCTCTGAAAGACAGTAGCGGCTGTATCCCACAAGGCGCCGCGTTTCTCAGACCTGAGGGTTTGGATTTGCTTTGTAAAGCACAAGTGAATCTGTTAAAAACTACGGGCTGAGAGCTGACAAGGAGTGCCCTCCGGAACAGACAGCTTCCCGAATGGCTAAAGCAAAGCTCTTGTTAAACCACTCTAGACTACCTGTCTCCATTCACAATAACCTAGTAAACATGGAGCCAATACATCTCTGTTTACCCCCTCTGTTAAATGATAAACTTACCTTAGAATTTAGAAGTTAACCTTTGAAAGACTTTGTAACCTTTGCTCTCTTAGACAGAATTTGTTAAAGAATCTGTAGAAGCCTTCCGTAGAAGCCTTTTGAAAATCTGTTAACCTGAGAGGAACTACCTGCTGTTATGTAAACCTGTTGTCCCTGGCACTCATTCACTATTTCCTATAAGTTACCATGTAAGACTTCATTCGGGGCTGTTTTTGGAGACCGACGGAGAGGTCCGAAGCCCCCTGAGCTACCCGCTTTGCCTATAACCTTTTATAAACTTATAAAACTGTATCTTTGTCTCAGTGTATTCTTTTATTTCTTCCATTTTCCATTTTCCTCTATAATTTTCTTATCCCTTGCAATTCTACCAAAGGGACCCGGCTTTTTGCGGGGAGCACTGGCCACATTCCCCGCATCCAAGCAATTCCCTGATCAGTACAGAGGACTGTGGTGGTAATGAGGGCGCCCTCACAGCTCAGGTCACAGTGTCCATGGAGGGAGGATGGGGCCTGGAGTTCTCTTCTTCATCCCTTCCCATGTGTAGGGATCTCCCCCGAGTACCTTCCGATCTTGGTAAGTGGATCTCCTCATCCCCCTCTCCACTCTGAGTGTCTCTGAGCTCACAAGGCTCTGTGCAAGAGGGTTCACCCCTAGGTGGGCATCTACTTGCAGCTTTCAATTCTCTCCTTGAAAGTGGCATGTGCAGGCTTCTTCTAGTCCACCATCTTCAAATGTCATCCTGTTTGGCTTTTGACAAACAGAAATTTAAACATTTTGTCAAATCAATTAATTTTTTTACAAACCATTCTTGCTCCAGACAAGTAAATTAATTTTTAAAGGTGGAGGCCATTGAACATTTAGAAAAAGGGGGAGAAAACCCTCCAATAAACATTATGGGTGTAATGAATTATCCTCCAGTAGAAAAGGCTCTTCTTTCTGATTTGCACAAATGCTTATATATTCTAGAAACTAGCTCTAAAGCTTTTGTTGGTTTTAGGCATTGTAATATCATCTCTCACTGTCTGTTAGTTTGCCTAGTGTGCTTTTCATAGAACAGAAGCATTTCATTTTAATGGATTCAAACCATCAATTTGTCCCTATAGCTTGCATTTTGAGGTCCTGTTAAAAAAAACTCCTTTCTCCCATGTACATAGCAGTATTACTCACAATAGCCAAAAAGTGGAAGCAACCCAAATGTGCATCGATAGATGAATAAATAAACAAAATGTAGCCTATACATACAATGGAATATAATTCAGCCTTAGAAAGGAAATTCTAACACATGCTACAACATGGAAGAACCTTAAGAACATTATGCTAAATGAAATAAGCCATTCACAGAACAGCAAATACTGTACTATGTGATTCGCTTATATGGGTGCTTATAGTAATCAAATTCACAGGGACAGAAGTAGAAAGGTGCTTGCCAGGACTGGAGAGAGGGGAATAGAGAGTTGCTTAATGGGATCAAAGTTTCAGTTTTGCAAGGTGAAAAGAGTTCTGTAGATGGATAGTGGTCCTGGTAGCACAAATATGAATGTACTTAATGTCACTGAACTGTGCACTCAGGAAGGGTCAAGATGGAGTCGATGAGCATGTCCATCCTGCTGCTTACAAGCCGGTGCTGTTCTAGCAGGACGAGACTCCTGGAACCTAGAGAACTGCTTCAGCAGCTGTTTGAACCGACCAGAGGCCTGTGAGCCAGGAAGAGGTGAAGCGCGGCAGGCACACACTGCCAGATGCTGGCTATGAGTTTGACATTTGCCTCACTTCAGTGCAGAAGAGGCTGATCTAGACCCTCTGAACAGTGCTGGATGTCAGTGACGAGATGATTAAATTTTAGGTTGAGCAATTTTGTGGATGGTGGTGCCATGTACTTAGATGAAGCAGACTGCACAAAGGGTTTGGGGGTGGAGGATGGAGTCAACATTTCTACTTACACCATGTTAGTTTTGAGATGCCTGTTACACATCCAGATAGATGTCAAGCAGGCTCTTTGTTAGCCGAAGGGAATGTGAGATCAAGAGAGGTTTTCTGTCTTCTGTCTGAAAGATGGGAGGTGCTAGAGAGTATTTCTATCTGATGAAAATGATCCAGAAGAGAGGAAGAAATTGATTCAGAAGAAAGGAGATAATTACAATGGTAATCCATGGAGCAGAGGGGTGATACCCCAGACACAAACCGAGGGGGCTTGTTCTGATGGGGTCAAGTGCACTTCATCCACTGTACAGGAAAGAAGACAGAGTATGCAACATTGCCTTAGATGGGTAGATTCGGAGGAGGAAAATGAGGAGATTCAAATATCTCATTGATGGATAAGACAAAGCCCCCACTTTGCACATTGGAGGATGGGGATGAAGGGAAAAGGAAAAAGAAAAACCACTGGTTTTTCTCTAGCTATCTCCAGATGTTTTATGCAGGCATGGAGTAGTCAGATGGTTGGGTTGAAGAAAGGCTGGGATTTTGAAAAATGAATACAAAAGAAGGAGAGAGGATCAAGGGAGAGGAGGATATTTGCAAGAGTGTGATTGTGATGGTAAGCCAGGGAATCTATACTGGATCATGAAGTCTGTGAAGAGAATTATTAAGAGCTGATGCATGTAGAACTCTCAGAGCAGGACCTACAATGTACGTGTTGAAAAGAAATTAGCTGTTTTTATTATTAATATAAGAGAGTGAGAAAATGAGGGCCAATGCTTGATAGAAATGTAGAAAGTCCCAAAGGGTCTGTTATGAAAGAGGTAAATTTTCTAAAGTAATACCTCTCACCACCTCTGGAGGGAGGATTCTCTAACCTGGGGCCCATCTGGTGATGCTCCTATTGACTCATGTAGAATCAAAAACCTGGAAGTATCACTTGCAGGTTACTAGCAAGCTCTCATTAGCCCTCCCCTACTTGCGCAGGTAAGATCTGCCAGAGTCTCTTCAAGTGAGTATAGTAACGATTGGTTTTCCAAATGAGTCCTGTTCTGGGTCCCTCGGGCCTTAACAGAATGGCATCATGCATTGTAGCCTTAAGGGATTTTAGGGAATCCAGTCATTACTTTTCCCAAACAGAAGAGTTCAGTGACCTTCTAGGTGGGTGTGTCTCCAATAGCCAAAAAGGTGCATTAACCTGTGTATTGGTCGGAGGTTTAAATTGAAAGCACTATATATTTAAGGTGTGTGTGTAAAAACTCCAGAGTGCTTTCCTCAATAAGTGACAATTTAGGAGTCTTGATTGTTTTTTAGTTTAATCACCCATTCCCTGAAGGCCATAAACAAAAGTCTCTGTTTACATTTAAATTAAATCCCTTCTAACAACACTGTGATAGATAGCAGGTGAGGTGACTTTATAGATCCCCAGGGTAAGACCATGAAAACATAATTATTGTCTCTCCCAGGTAAAAGAAAATCGCAATTGATTTTTATGGGTTGCAATAATAAAAGATTGGCTAGATCAATTTCTGGATCACACATGAGGGATGACAAAATCAAACGTGTCACCTGGTGTTTTAACGATGACTGCAACAACTTAAACCTTTTTAATTTACGTGAACTGCGAGGAGCCATCAAGTTTTTTATGTGGCCACAAGGGGGTGGTAAGGGACTACATACGCGCACTAATCAGCCCCTCCAATTTCTTCTTTAATAGCATCATTCCCTGGGTACCCTGGGTTTCATTTCAACACTCTTGGTCTACCAGGTGGGTTGCTCATGGTTCCTATTCAGCGTTTCCCACCGCTCATGTACTATTCTTCCCGATGCTGGTAGTTTAATCTCAGTATTGGGCTAAGGTTTCCTGAGTTTTCAACAAGTCAAGGCAATGATGCACTCAGAGTGGACGGTTTGTGACCAGGGAACGGGCAGACCTTATTACTACTTCAAGGGATTATACCTCCCACCAAATCCTTCTCTGGGGATGTCTTCCCCACAGAATCTGTATGGTTGACAAGGAAAAGCTAGAAGAAAAGATTTTGAATGTTTACAACACAATGATAAATGTTTGAGGTGATGGATATGCTAATTACCCTGATTTGATCATTATACCTTGGGTATACATGTATTGTAATGTCTATCTCTGTAAATATGTATAATCATACATATTATTACAATTACTACGTGTCAACTAAAAATAAGAGAAGCAAATAAAAATAATTTTTTTAAAGTGCTTTCTGATTCTGTCTCCACTCCCCCGATGATATATTTATTCCTTGCCCTACGGACTCAAGAGGTGAGTCTGGGGTCTTGATGCAAATGAATGAAGGACACGTGGAGACAAACCCATGGGTTAAAGTTAGCCCAGGCTGGAGGCCCTTCGAAACCTCCTAGGCTAGAACAGAGAGCTGCAGCTGAAGCCCAGCATGAGACTTGAGATCACTTAGATTCCCTGTGAGGGATTTTGGCTTTGAACTTTAGACCCCTTTTGTGCCTTGAATGACTGATACCTATCTATATGTAGTTGCTTTCTGCATGAAACAAGTTTGTAGGCTGTTCATTAGTTTGAGATGAAGGCACTATCATGCCATCAGTTCATAGGGAGCAGAGCTATAGCCTGACGACCTAACAGGTGAGCCACCTAACCCACCATGACATACTCACAAGCTGAGTTTAAATTCGCTGCACATCGTCTGACACAATAATGCCTGGATTAGGAACATGCAAGGACAGTTTGGCATTCCCTCCTCTTATTGGCACTAATTCCTCTAAATGGTTCACCAGGAGGAGGTAATGCAGCCATTCCTCTGACTTCCCCCACCATGCTTCCATCATTCAGATAAAAAGGGACTTAGGTGCCTGCATGGCCACACGAAAGGAAATCTTTGAGGCTGTGGGCTTCTTATACAGTTTTGCTCCTGCTTAATTCTAGCTGATTCACTTGGCCCTTGATCCCAGACAAGCACAATGTCACCTGGCTACCACCGCTTGTCAAGTGATCACGGTCCACCACAAATGAGGACTCCCTTGGTTTTAGTTACAGCAGGACCACACCTCCTTTTTCTCTTCCACATGGACCTGTGGCTTGGCAAGGGGAGTCCTCAGAGGCCCAGTGGAACTAGCATGCGGGGGCGATCTAATGAGGTTCTTTTCCTGAGCTGTAACCACCTGTTTCATTCCATTAGCTGGATCCCAGCTGGTGGCATACAGAAGCCTACATTACCACTCTGCATTTCTCAAGTTATTTTGGTTAACTGCCATCATGACTAGGACCAGAACTGTTCCTTCCATATGATCAGAGCCACCCTCTATCTAGGATGGTTAAGAGAACAGCTCCTGTTACTCCAGGTCCTAAGTACACAAAGCAGGCTTGCTTCCAGGGTGTTTTCTCTGCCTCAGGAGGGCCAAGACTGAAAGAGAAGATACACTGCTGCTAGTAGCACCTTACTCCAGGCTGTGCCTCAACCAAAGGTCCTAATTTCCTACAGCCTCTACCACGTTTAGAAGTCCAGGGACAAACCTACTTGTCCTCTACTTGGTATCTTGCATTGTGCGCCCTGAAGCATAAAACCACTGAAGAAACTGCAGGGCAAAATCTTCCCACATGGAAGGTACAGGGAGGTATTGTTTGGCTACTGACATTTTCCTGTATCTGTAAGACATACTCTATCTTCCCTCCTCAATTACACAATGCCTCCTAGTCTTTTTTGTCTCCAAAGCCAAGACCAGTTAGCCCTGCTCTTAGATTCTTGTCTCAGAGACTCCTAGTCAGACAGCTTTTCCAACTGAGGGAGATGACTCCAAGTTTATCCTTTCACTAGTTTCAGTAAAATCACAGCAATCTGTAGATATTATGTACTTTATTTCCATTGCTTGCTCAAAGACAAGGGTACATGATCTGTTTTTCCTCTAAGGATTGGGACTGCCCTACAAGTGACAAGTCCAATCAGGTGTCTAGGGCTCACAGGCTAGAGGATCGAAAGTGCTCCTCACAAAATCGAGGGAAGTTTTGCTCAACGCTTTTCATCCCATTGATTTCCAGTGGTCTGACACATGAAGCGATTACTAAGAGCTTATCTATGGGTCCCAGGATGAGGGGTGTTTTTCTTCCCCTCTATGAGACCTCCCTCATACTACCTTAACAGAAGGTAATTCTTTTCTAGGCACTAGCTCAGCTCTCAGCAGATTTATTTATTTAGTAAAAACACTGCAATGTGGATGTTAATGTTAGTTTCTGCTTTACTATTTCCATAGTACTCTTCAACTAGTGGTAGAACCATTACACAATGTTACAGATGAAAAAGTAGTTTAATAGGTTGGAAAATTCTCCCAAACCTCTTGATCTTCATAAAATAATACTGGTGTTTTCCAGAAATGAACTTATCAAATTTGGCACTATGTTCTGGTGTATTCACCTCTTAATAGTCTCAGTCTTTCTTGATCGGAGGAATAGAGTGGCAAAGTAACAAACCTATTACTTAGTGCCTTTAAGAGGCAAACTTTGTGGGGGCTGATTTTGTTTTCCCAAAAGCAGTATCTCAAAACAGAGACAAGGCCTCACTGGGTACAGAATGAATTGATCCAAGTGGTAGACTTTGTTTACATCATTGTTCGAATGTAGTAAGCTAAAAAGTTTGTACTTGTAAATGCATTTCTTTGCCTTGGCTAAATGGTTTTATGGTATGGTTTGTACAACTGAGCATCTAACCACTGCTCAATAGAAAGCAGAAGCCTCAAACTCAAGAGGATGAGCCACAGAAATCTCACAATTAAGAACTACAAATTGTATTTCTTACACCACCAACATCTCTGGTCATTTTCACCCATGGCTCTCGCTTCCTTTGGTGAAACACATACCAAAATCATAGCGTAGGGAAAGGACATGGCTTTTCTGGCTGGAAGCCCAGGCCGACATCCCAACTGTCACTTTCTAGCACTCCCGGGAAGTTAACCTGAAGCCCAATATCTTCTATCACCACCCACACCTGAAACGAAGTGCCTGTGACTAAACATAGTTGATGTCACGAGCCTATTATAGCATCTGGCACTTAGGGACAGACTTAGGTTGGCAGCCCAGTAACACAATTGATAAAAGAACACATATAAAAGAACTCTATGTGCTAACACCTTAAAGTTTAAACTTGTATACTTGTATAAAAAAAAAAAACAAAACCTCAAAACTACATTTTGATAAATGCCACAACTTTTAGTCGGCTTGCAAGGAGTCGTGGCTCTGGTGAAGTTTATACTCCTGCTTCTGTTCTTATTTCTAAGTCGGTAAATGAAAAAACACAAGCTATATATAACAAAGGTTCTCCTCTATCCCAGCTGCTGAAGCCTATCAGAAAGAATATTTGTAGAATGAGAACTCCAATTATGAAAGACAAGACATAAGTGTACTTTACTTGCTTAGATTTGGGAGCATAACTGCTCACAAAAGGATTCAGTTTTTTTTTTATTGTTAAGCTGCAACATACATGGTTTTAATACAACAAAAAAAAGTAATAAACTGAACAATAAACAAATAAACACTCAAAACAAAATATTTTCCATTGGAAACATGTTAAGATGAATACGGGGTTTTGTTACCATCTTACTGCAATTTTCTTATGTGTTACTAGCCTACATACCCCATGTTTTCTGTAATCATGCAAATGTGAATGGAAGTTTGAATGATTAAATAAATGAGAAGTCCGTTTACTGCAGAGAATCATTTCACAAGGCAGCCAAACTGGGTTTAGAGAACAGAATTATTCAAGAAATTCTCCATGTATTTAGGTTCATTTTAGAATCCATGAACCTTAAGCTGTTCCTCCTTGACAATGCCAACCTGTAAAATAAAATTTAATTTAGCAGCATCACTCTGAGGAATAAATTCATTCCTAAGAAAACATGGAGCAGTCATTAAAAAGCATCTGTTAACAGCTTATTCCAACACTGTTATCTGCAACATGCACTGTTAACAGCCAACAATTCGACACGTATTTGAATACTTTGCATGCCAAGAAACACTGTGTGTATATACAGTGATGATCAGATCATTCTAATGACAAAATAAACCACATAAAGCTCTCTGCTTTCAAAATAAGTCCTAAATCTTTATTTCGCTCACTTACCTAATTTACTCCATTCACATGATTTTTACTGAGTAGGAAATAATTCCTGTTGTCTTTAAATACAATTTTAGAAGCAATCTCAAGTTACACAAAAACCACCCAATCTCTCACCTCCAAGAGAAACTGGCAAATGTTTTTTCTTTGGTCACCTTGAAGCTGAATAACCTCTCCGTATTCGGGATGCTCAATCACAGTACCATTACAGGCAAATTTCTGGAGAAGTACATAAATGTACAACATAATTTAGTCAAATACAATGAGGTTTTGTTTCACCACAAGAATAAAATTAACTATTTCAGTGGGCTTGATTATATTTAAGAAACAGATTTTGTTTCCCATAATCCACAACACTTCCAACTTAAGTTAATTTGTAAACAAATCATAAGGTCACATAAAGGAAATGATTTTATGTGTAACATCAAGAACTAAATATTTTACATTTTATTTTCAAGTCATGCAAACTGTATTTGAAGATGGGAGACCACACTGGAAGATTAACCACATATCTGTGTGTTAATTACAAGAATGAAAACAACTTTCTTGGGTCCAGTCATTTTCACCCACACTGATATATTCAAGTAAAGGTGTGAATCATAATCCAATTCTGAGATGTGCGTCAATAACTCTATTTTAATCCCTTCTTCCTAACCCCTTTACCTTTTTGAAAGCTTTCACAAGTTTCTTTTTGTCATAATCATCTGCAATGCCCTGAACAGTAGTCAGTGTCTTTCTGCCGTTCCGTTGCTGGATTCTTATATGAATGTAATCCTCAGTCCCTGCCGGGAGTAAGTCGTCACCCTTAGTTGCATCAGCAAAGGGGTCTGCAAAGGGACAGAAAAAAATCCAAAGTTGAAAAATATTTTTCAGAAAGTACTTTCCAGAACATTGTACACTACAAATCAAGATAGTCAGCAATGAAGGTTCCAGTGCCTTTGCTTTTTTTTGCGGATGGAGGTGGAGTATTAATAAAACCTCCAAGGTACTCTCATAAAAAAATACCAAATATTTAAACAAGTATGTCCGTTGTAGAAAAACGTTGGTATAGGTAGCTAATGTTATCGTTGAACATGGTCCTCTAATGAGAGAAAAGAGATTTATAAAACCTTAATTTTATAGCCGCTATAAAAATGTGCGTCATCTGGATTACATTCTGATGAAACCAACATTCAAGTATGCCCACCGCAGTCATTTAACTGCAACTCTGCCTTGCAAAAATTAAACGTATATCAAAAAACGTAATTTTACAAATTACGACGCAAGAAGAGAAGCCTGAACCACTGCCCTGTGACAGACAAATCAGAGGCTTGTATCCGCATCTTTTACTAAACGTCCCCGAAAGATGCTCCAAAGCGGCTCTGACCGCGAATGGACGCCGATCCCCAAGCCCCCTGGCCCGGCACCCCCCTTGCAAGTAGAAGGGCTGATCTAGGAGCCCGCGGAACAGGGTCGCCGAAGTGTCAAGGGGCTGAAGCGGAGGCAGGCGCTGGGTCAGAACTGGGCAGGGGGCGGCGCGGGGTCTGCAGCCGGCGCTCTGAGTCCAGCGCCGTCCTCGGGGAGGGGGTCGCCAGGGGCCCAGTCGCCATTTTCTGGGCGCCGAGACAAAGCCCCACTTGGGGTACGGGAAGGGCAGAATGGGGGGCCCTTGGGGCGGTGGTCGGGTCGTGCAGCGGCGGGCGGCCGTCCGAGAGGCGAACGGGGGAAGGCCGGGGGGCGGCGGCGGCGATCTGATCTTACCGAAAGATTGGAGGTTCTGGATAGTGGACATGCGATACTAGTGTGAGGCCGGTGAGGGGATAAAATTCCTGCGGGGCCCGCCCGGATCACCGTGTCAGGAGGCTGTACTGGCGAGAAAACGGAAATAAATAAAGAAATGCTTCGCCCCTGGGTTGGGATTCGATGGAGCGGCGGCGGCGGAAGCCGGGAGGAGGCAGGAAGAGGCGAAGGAGGAGGCGGAGGAAGAGGCGGCGGCGACGGATGCGGAGACGCGAAAGAAGAGGCGGCGCTGCGGCTTCTCCCACAAAATGGCCGATGGAGACTATTTAGCCGCGCCCGCCGCCCCTCCCTCGTGACCCGCCCGCGCCAGGTATCCTGGGACTTGTAGTTTTCCGGAGGCTGCGGAGCCCGGAAAGCCTGAGACCTGCGGGCTCCCGGGACCGCAATTCCCGTCAGGCAGTGCGCCTTACAGCGCCGGGCGGAAGGCCCGGGAAGGGTTCGGGCGGCTGCAGGGCAGTCTAGGTGCCGCAGGGCTGGGGCTTTCTTCCTCGCGAGCTCATAGGCCCTCCCTGACTCTTCTCTCGTGGTGCAGCGGCGGCGCCGAGGGCATGGTGCTGATGGGTAACCTCTGTTAGTCACTCTCGAGGCCACGGGTAATGTAAGTAAAATCGGGCTGCAGGAGCAAAACAAGCCCTCTAGCCCCAGCTTTCGACTCGTTGGCTGCACCTCAGCACTGCCTGCATCAAAATTCCAGCCCCCAGTTGCAGGAGCCGTGTTAGACTGGGGAGGTGGGAGCCTCTCCGCCAGGGTTGGACGGAACTCCGATTCCCTAGCGTGACGGATCGCAAACTCCAGCGTGCATCTCTGGAAGGCTTGATAAAACAGACTGATAGACCCTAGAGTTTCTGTTTCAGAAAGTCTGGTGTGTGACCTGAAAATTTGCAACTCTAATAAGCTTCCAGGTGATACTGATGCTGCTGGTCTGGGACCACGCTTGAGTACCACTGTGCAACTTCAGCAGGGTCTTGGCATATAGTAGGGGCCAGAGGTGTGTTAACAGAACATACCAGAAAACCAGCCTGTCGACTCCTCTTCTGTACTTCATAAGGTCCAATATAGAACCTCAACAGGATTGGTGCCAGGTATAAGTTGAAGGTGAGCTCAGCAAATAGGTTAATTGATGAAGAATCAGGTACGAGAATTGTAATGTCTTCTTATCAAGTCACACACAGAAAAACAAATCCGAGACTTTGGGAATTGGCTCACCCAGGTGCTGAATTGTCAAATTTGGTTGGCTTTCTTTGAAAGCAAAGATACAGACTAAAATTTAGAGATTCGTAACTTGTTTTTGGTGCCATGGCAGTCCTGTGAACTCTGTGGACCCCTTCTCAGAATAATGCTTTAAATCCATAAAGTAAAACATGTAGGATTACAAAGGAAACCAATTATACTTAAAAACAATACATTGATAACAGTCTGTGTTTATTGATGTGTTAACAAGTTGTAGCATCAGGTCTAATAGCTACAATAATTTGAAAAAGGTGATAAAAACAGGTGATTAAGAGATATTTTGAGATATCTGTAACATCAGAAATGTAATGTGAAAGTATCTGTGATGTCGGTACAAAGTGATACCTGCATCTAATATTTCTGTGATGTTGCCTACATTCATAATGGAAGGAAACACTAAATTTTGTTTAGAGAAAATGCAGATGTAATACTTTTTCCCCATCCAGGTTTGGGGATCTCCACCCCCGCAATTTGGACCAAGGATCTGCAGACCCCAGGTTAAGAATACCTGGATCTAATAGTTTTTTGTAATGAACAGTGATAATAGGTACCATTTATTGAGTACTTACTACTTGCTACAATTGAGTACTTACTATTATTATATATAATATTATTAATCTTCATTGCTGTTCTATAAGGTAAATATTACTCTGTGTATCAGATAAAGAATGGAGACTTTTATAGGGTAATTTGCCTAAAAAAGTCAAATTCTTAACTCTCAGGAATTTAACTACATTTTTGGTCTTCTAGCCCTGATTCAAATGCAAAACACTTTTCTTATCCCAAAGGTGTAAAGTTCTAGAACTGGTTCCAAAATGTCTCCATAAAGTAGTTTTTAATAAAGTAATTTTTGCTTTAAAGTAATTTTTAATACTTCAATTTTATACTTTAAGTGATTTTTAATATTCTAGATGAAATACAGAATAAACAAAATGTATCTCTGTTTGCTTGCTTTCTTACTAGATGCACATAATTATTTTGTATACATCCTTTCTTAGAAAGAGCCAAGGGTGGTCTAGTGAAGAAAAAGTAACAGAGAAGTTTAAAAGGAATCTTAGATTTTTATGGTCATTACCCCTGTCAGGGTCATCCTTTCTTAGACGTAGTGTTTGTATCAGAAACCTCCAGGAGCTCAGAAATCTTTAATCAAAGCCAATATGAATACAGGTTAAATACAATTGTGGTTATTCTCTTAAGGCTCTCTGATTCTCTGGTCATTCATAGTCTTTGTATTTAGACCTGCCCTGTTCAGTATAGGAACTGCTAGCTACATGATGCGCTTTAAGTATAAAATACACAGTTGCCTTCTGAAGACTTAAATTGCCTTAATTTCACCTATTTCCTTTTCCTTTTCAAAATGTGGCTACTGAAAATTTTAAATTACCTTGGCTTACGTTCTGTTTATATTAGTGCTCATTTAGAGCAAAGGAGTTTGACCTATATGTAAAGTTCTTTTTTTTTTTTTTTTGAGACAGAGTCTTGCTCTGTTTCCTGGGCTAGAGTGCCGTGGCGTCAGCCTAGCTCACAGCAACCTCAAACTCCTGGGGTCAAGCAGTATTCTTGCCTCAGCCTCCCGAGTAGCTGGGACTACAGGCATGCGCCACCATGCCCGGCTAATTTTTTCTATTTTTAGTAGAGACGGGTCTTGCTCTTGCTCAGCCTGGTCTTGAACTCCTGAGCTCAAGCGATCCTCCCACTTTGGCCTCCCAGAGTGCTAGGATTAACGATGTGAGCCACCACACCCAGCCTGTAAAGTTATCATAAATAGAAAAAGCTGAAATGTTTAAAATCTAGTATTTTTTAGTTCTAAATGATACCAGCCTAGTTTAAGGTGATTATTTCTTGCCCTACTTCAGAAGAGAGTTTAAATTACTCAAAGAGAACAGTAGTATTGACTAAAGGAATCAGAGAAGATAAACAATAATTGAAAAAGAAAAACTGCCAAAGCCAGAGGTAGACTCCAAATCTGGCTCTAACTTCCTAGCAGTTAAGACAGAGAGGAAATCTGCTAGAAAACCCATATGCCTACAAGATAAAAACATACCAGCTGCACAGGAGGAATAGCTGTGCCTTGCCCCGAGCCACAGCGGGTGTTTTTCTTGGGCCCTCATAAAGGGGACACTGACGTAGTGGACAGCATCCCCCGCAGTTTGCCTGCAATGAAGGCGATGGTGGGTTTTATGCAGCAGTTTCTTACATCTGCTGGTCATGAAGACATGTTATTTGGTTAGAACCTTGGGTCCTCATCCATCCATAGGTTGCCTACTGTCGTGAACATGTGATAATGCACCACTGAGATTTCCTGCTTCTGAGAGCGCAACTAACAGACATCTCCAAGTGCTGTACTCTGAATTCAACATTGCGTCCTGCTGAAGCCACACTTCCCACTGACTGAGCACAAGGAAGATGTTAATGCAGGCCTGTTCTTGAGAGATGTAGGACTCCTCTGATGGCGGACTCTGGCTCAAGCAGTTTCCATTGGTCTGGCTGACTGTTAGTCCCCTTTCATTGCTATAAAGGAGTACTGGAGGCTGGGTAATTTATAAAGAAAAGAGGTTTATTTGGCTCATAGTTCTGCAGGCTGTACAAGAAGCATGGTGCCAGCATCTGCTTTTATTGAGGGCTTCAGGGAGCCCCCAGTTATGGTGGAAGGTGAAGGGGGAGCAGGTGCGTCACACGGTGAGAGAAGAAGCAGTAGAGCAATGGGAGGGGTGCCACACTTAAATAACCAGCGTGAACTAATAGAGCAAGGACTCACTCATCACCACAGGGATGGCACCAAGCCATTCATGAGGGATCCACTCCCATGACACAAACACCTCCATTGGGCCCCATCTCCAACACTGAGGATCAAATTTGAACATGAGATTTGGAGAGGACAAATATCCAAATTACATCATGGACTTTCTTAGATTTGTGCTGAAGTCTAAGATTCTTCTTATTCCTCTCTCCCTCACAGGGTCACCACTTCTGGCTCCTTCCTCTTTTCTTTACCAGTGTTTCCTTCAATAAATATCTTGCATAAAAAAATAAATAATAATAAAAAAAACAACCCTCTTGCATATCTAAGCCTGTCTCGATGTCTGCTTCTCAACAAGGATCCAAACTGATGCATCTAACTCCAGACAGGTCGGTGAAGAGACAATAGGTGGAAGGAAAATTCCAGTTTAAATAACCAGTTATTACTACAAGGCTTTTCCTCCAAACCCTAAAATCTTCTAGTGAGTTGTTCTGGGTTTCATGAGGCTAAGAGAACTTTTTCATAGCCCACATGAAGGCCTATGACCTTCTATTTAAAAGCAGCCTAAGTAGACTTGTTTTCCTGGGTGTGTACCCTAAAATAAGCCCTTCGTACCTTGCATATCTAATGGTAAGAAAATGTGAACACATTGAAAGGCAAAAAGAATATTTGCCTAGTACTTAAAGCAGATACCCAAATCTCCCTGGGGACGGCTCCTTCCCACCCTCAATTGGGAAAACTCCAGGGTCTTTTTACTGCATTAGTGAAATGGGAAATCACTATTCCCAAGTGACCAATCAATGAGACTAGTACTTCCAGAGACCAAATGCAAAGAGAAAACCCAAAGAATGAGTGTCCTGTTCACATTCTGAGCCTCATAACTAGTATTTCTCACTCCTCAACTTAGAATGAGAGTTAAGTAGCCGAGTTTAACGCTACATGTCCCGGCTGGAACCATGTTGGCAAGTGGTTAGCAACATACATGGTACGAAGAAAGAGAACTCAGTTGCTTTCTACTCGTCTGAAATACAGTGATTATTGAGTCAGTGTTTCTGTAGAATGGATCAGAAGACCTGCAGAACAGAAGGTCATAACCTAGGTCTGTTTCCTTCTCAACCATGTTACTGGGGGAAGAGTAAGGAGAGGTGGGTGAATGGGCTGTGTGTGTGTTGGCTCTTCATTAAAAATATTGGTAGTGACAATGATCAACATGTTGGCAAATAGCACATAATATGTGGAGCATCCACAAAAGTATGATGTTAAACAAAAAGCATGCGTGTGTTAAAGAGCCAGTATTTTTTCTTATTTTCAGCGAGTTTGTGGATCCAAAGGGAGATTTAAAACAATCCAACAATGTGATCATGAAGCAAATATCAAAATAAGAAAATTTCAGGGATCTGGGAGGTTGAAGACTTAATGGAGTTAACACATGAAATATGAAGAAATTTCCCTGAGGTAATTAAATCTCCAGTGGTGATGTCAGTGAGGAGGGAATATGGATACATGGGCATGCCGCTCAACTTCTAGACTCAAGGCAGGAGCAGGGAAGCACTCAAGTTTTTTCCCCTTCATTCTACCCTGTTCTGTCAAGAACTGTGAAGGAAGGGTCTGAGATTTTACCCTAATTGCAAGCTAACAAGTTAGCTTGCCACAGTTTCATAGTTGCTGATAGAAGACATGAGACTCCTGGGTTAGAGATAAGACTATTACGGCAAAAGCAGTAGCCAGAATTTAGTGTTCATGCTGGTTTCCCATGCCCCCAAGTCCACGTCCCGTGGGGGCAATGCAGGTGAGCCTCAGTGGATGCCTGCACATGCAGTAGATCATATTACAACAGAGACCACTGTACTTGTGGAATTTGTTGCTTTTATTATAAGCAGTAACAAGCTTTTCTGGGGAGAGATGTTACCTATCCTTTAAGATCGCTCCCTGTAAACACAACACTGAGGAATGGCCAAGGTAAAAAGCAGTCAGGGCCTTGCATTCTTGGCAAAACCATTAAGAACATGCAGGCACCCTTGGGGCCCATGGTGGATTGCCTCTTGCAACAACTGCTTACCCTCCTTTCACTAGTGAGCTCTTGGGACACTGCACTGGCCAAGTTTACTAGTGGACAAGGCTACTGTAAGTTGACAGGTGTTTCTCACTTTTTATCCTCTTTTCTCAAGTACCTGGAAATTCAAGGCAGCAGACTAAGCCAACTTCCGTCTCCCTTTTATCTCCTGTGTCCTTGAGCGCTCTCCTCTCTTCAGTTTCCCACCTGCCAAAGAGCCAGGGGGTCCTGTGAATTAGTTTGATAATGCTTAGGGGTGGGGTTTCACCCCAGAGGCCCCCAATCCTTGTCTTCATGTTCCAGCCTCCACTCTGTGCTCCAAATTCCTAATAGCTCTGCATTGGGATTTCTTGGCCTACAAGAGTGGTATTTTTCTTTCCTTTGCCACTGACCCTTGAGAATATATCCCCCTCGTGGACTTCCAGGGCAGCCGTGGCTTATGGTTAAATGTATGGTTTGAATATACTTGGATTCAGTGGCTTGTTTATCGTGTAGAATGTAAGGATTTAGACTTAAGAGTTGGATCTGGCATATATCCTTATCCAGCCATTCATAGCTGTGAGAACTTCACCTCCCTAACTCTCAGTCTTCTGTAAAAAGGGCACCATAATTTCTACCTCATAGGTTTTGTAATGATTGCATCAGAAAGTATATAAAAAGCACTTACTATACAGCCTGGCACAGAAGGTGAAGCTTTATTTGTTCAAAATCTTTTCCCGGAGTTGGGAGTTGTATGATGAGAATGCTTGGAAGTGATTCTGATGTAAGGTGAAGCAGCTGACAAAGCATTATACGTTCTCTCCTGCAGAATATGTATGACGTTTCCCTTTTCATTTCCTGTGATCCTGTGTTCTTGTGAAATTTAATTACAGCCATGGTCACTCTGGTTCATTATAATAAAATTTTTCTTAGAATACTGTCAGTCAATTTATGGAACCTGATTATACTGGAATAGTCTGGAAAAGGTGGGTACAGAATACATAACAAAAATAATGTAAATCTTGGCCAGGCACGGTGGCTCACGCTTATAACCCTAGCATTCTGGGAGGCTGAGGTGGGAGGATTGCTTGAGGTCAGGAGTTTGAGACCAGTTTGAGGAAGAGTGAGACCCCATCTCTACTAAAAATAGAAAAATTACCAGGCATGGTGGTGCGCACCTGTAGTCCCAGCTGCTTGGGAGGCTGAGGCAGGAGGATCGCCTGAGCCCAGGACTTTGAGGTTGCAGTGAGCTATGATGACCCCACTGCACTCTAGTCTGTAGTCTGGGCAAAAGAGGGAGACTCTGTCTCAAAAAAAAAAAAAAAATGTAAATCTTTACTGCCACAAGATTTATACGCACTCCCTCCTTAAGAAATGACAAGTATGTACAGTGTGAGGTGCCTGAGGCAAGCAGGCCCACCCATTGCCACCCTCTCTCTGTATCCCTGCTCATGCATCCATCTGCTCCAGCGCAGATGCAGTATAGCACATTTTTTCCCCTAAAGGTTAAGTTGTGTCTGCTTTTCAATGAGACATGACCTTACATTGCCAAATCCATTCCTGGCAATTTATGCAACTCTCATTTAAAAATAGATATTCTGGGAATCACATCTGTTTAAATGGAAGTAATTTATCTTTCTTTCTTTCTCTCTCTCTTTTTTTTTTTTTTTTTTTTTTTGATACAGAGTCTCGCTCTGTCGCCCAGGCTAGAGTGCCATGGCATTAGACTAGCTCACAGCAACCTCAGACTCCTGGGCTCAGGCAATCCTCGTGCCTCAGCCTCCCAAGTAGCTGGCACTAAAGGCACACATCACCACACCCAGCTAATTTTTTCTATTTTTAGTAAAGATGGGGTCTTGCTCTTGCTCAGGCTGGTCTCAAACTCGTGAGCTCGAGCGATCCTCCCGCCTTGGCCTCCCAGAGTGCTAGGATTACAGGTGTGAGCCACTGAGCCCGGCCGATGTATATCTCTTATTGAAGTAAATTTAGAAAATGCGTTTGAATATTATTAATTATAGGGACTTATTATGTGTGAACCTGGGGACTTCTGATTGGATTTTGATTGTAATCTCAGTTGACCTGGAAGTGGAACCTTCAGTCTTTTCTTGTGACCACAGAAATATTGATAGCTTTAATGATAATATATAACAGACCAGGTGCGGTGGCTCACGCCTGTTCCAGCACTTTGGGAGGCCACGGTGGGGGGATCACTTGAGGCCAGGAGTTTAAGATAATATATAACAATATGCCTTATCTAGATGTTAAAACTAGATGTTGAAAGGGAAGTATTGAGCAGAGGGGGATTTCAGAAAAGAAATCTGTAGGAGGAGGAAAGGGTATCAAGGTCAGTAGAAAGAGAATTAATTGTCTTGGTAGATAGATGAAAGAGAGAAAGGAAAAAGAAACAAAAGGGAGAAAGAACGGGGAGAAAAAGGCAGGCAGGATTTCTGTGGAAAGAATTGCATCCATGTGACAATGAACGTTAGGAAAGTCAAGAGCACAGTGGACGCTTAACCAAGTAGAGTTTAGGTCTTGGTCAAATAGAAGCCAACCCATTGTTTTTAAAAAGGTAAATAGCTGTCATATTTCGTACGAAAATTCAGATTTCTGTTTTCTCTTATAACAAATACAAATTTCTAGATTTTTTTTTTTTTCTAAAAAAGCAGTCAAATCTGATTTATAGATCCTTCACTTCCCATTGGCCAGGCTATGGGACTCCCTCCTTGTGTTATGGAATTATGATGAGAAAAACTATCAATGAATTAAGAAAATAGTAAATGTGGAGCCAGATGTGATCTAGATTGTTCCACCTTAAGAGATATTTTGGGGAGAGTTAGTGTTAAGGCAAAGGGCGAAGTCATGAAGGAAAGAATGTGAATTTTATATAAAAAAGTTAAATTGTACCTTTTTGCTCAAGAGAGATCTGGTGCTACAGAACTATTGTTTTATCTTCTGACTTGAGTTAGTCCAGCACAGGTAATAAATCATGTAGTTGCCATTCTTTGTCATTTTGCTATTTCGTGTGCTGACATTTGTTTGGGGCATAGATTGATGGTCGCTACCTAATATCCGTTATCCTCTTCTTTCTTAGTAAAACAGAATCCCAGTTTTATTCTGTTCTTCAGTGTGCCCAGGTAAAAGACTAGTCTATGTTTCACAGCTTTCCTTGCTAGATGTGGCCAAGGGGATATAAGCAGAAGTGTTGAATGGGTTTTCCAAAAAGATTGTGGTCTTCTTCCATTTTCTTATAACAGAATACCTGAAACTGGGTAATTTATAAGGAAAAGGAATTTATTTCTTAGAGTTATGGAGGCTGAGAAGTCCAAGGTCGAGGGCTGCCTTCTTGCTAGTGGGGGCTCTCCGCAGAGTCCTGAGGTGGCGCAGGGCATCACAAGGCAAGGGGGCTGAGCGCAATAGCTCAGGTTTCTCCTCCTACTCTTACGAAGCCACCAGTCCCACTCCCGTGATAACTCATTAATCCATTAACCCATGAATGAATTAATCAAATTAATTTTGATTAATCATGATGCCCTCATGACACAATCAACTCTTAAAGACCCCACCTCTCAATACTGCTACATTGGGGATTAAGTTTCAACATGAGTTTTGGAGAGGACAAACAGTTAAACCCTCCTAAATGCTTAAAGGAAGCTGACTCAGTTGGAATAGGTGCCTGTTTTGCTACTCTTTATTATTCCTTCCTGCTTCCTGGAGTGCAGACATGTTGCTGAAGTGCAACAGCCAGCCTAGACCACGAGATGACCTTGCCGAATGGACGTGCTGCAGCTGGTGGGGCAGAAGGACAGAGGGAGCCTGGGGCTCTGGACTGCCCGTCTGTGCACTTGTTCTATGTGAGGGAGGAAGCTCCATGCGTTTAAGCCTCTGCTTTGTTGGGTTTCAGTTAATTGAAATTGAGCCTTACCCTAGCCTGAAGAGCACTGCTGCCTGAATGACACTCCAGGCCTCTGAGAAGCTGGGCAAGCACTCTCCTAGTGCCGTATATTGGACTTGTGTGTATCTTGGGTCACTTTCCCTGTCCTAACCATGATCCAGGAGAGGTGGGCCAGCTCAGCGTGGGTCATAGGAGGATGCACTAGATCCAAACTGACAGTGTATGTGTCTCTTCAAACTTAGAGGCCACAGGGCAGGGCAGATGTCCATTAACTATCTTGGGCTCATTGCATCTCTTCAATAAACAACAGTGACAGTATCCAACAGGATTATTAAAGGGAAGACAATCGAATTTAGCATTGTTTATTGTCTGCCTTAGAAAAAACGCTCCTGGACTCTTACCATGAAGTTAGCAGTGGAGTTCCTAAAGGTCAAATTTACAAAGTCTCAAATCAAATGATCATTTTTTGGCTTTTTATAATGTGATTAAGTATTGGAGGGTTGATGTCCAGCTGGCATACAAGACTGTACCCATACCAGTTGTTATATTATTAAAATACTTTCCTACTGGTTGGGAATAGCTATTGCCCACCCTCTCTGGCTCCTCCCTTTGGATCTTCCAGACCACTGTGTGAACCAGCAACTAAAAGGTGAATGCTTGGTTAACAGCAAGAACCTTCCTGGACTTAGTTGCTATTCATTTGCAAAGTTAGTCATTTGAGCCCACAGTGTCATTATCCTAGCAGTGTGTTCACTGCTGGCCAATATTTGTCCATAGTTTGATTGAAACAGTATAGAGGGGTATTGCTCCAAGTATTCCACAGTCCACCCTTGAATCAAATCAGAGACACCGAGAACGTGTATTGTATCTCAGTTAGCCCCTGCCACTCCCCCTACCCCCTTGAGAACTGGTCTCTCTGACTTGTGTTTTGGGGTGATGTCATCAGTCTGTGCTGGGAGACAGAGTAGGAAACAGTACAGATGACGCTCATTGTCATATATCTCAGGAATGTTGCCAAAAATGCGTTTTTTATATCACAGTGTCAGTTTATAAGGATCCTTAGAGAAATGCCTAGCTGGTTTTGGAAGCAAGAACAATTGTATTACTCCTGAGAAATTGTTCTCTTTTTAACCTTATAAACTCTTTATGAGTGTCCAGTTTTTCCTTCTTCCTGTCTTTGTAAGTAGACTTACATCCATTCTGGAATAAGGCAGAGAATAAAGTAATAAGTAAATGAAATGAAATATATCACATTTAGATAAGATTATGAAAAACTACATAGATATTTTTCATTTTTTTCCCCCAGTGGAATTTCTTTTTTTTTTTTTTCTTTGAGACAGTGTCTTGCTTTGTTGCCCGGGCTGGGGTGCTGTGGCATCAGCCCAGCTCACAGCAACCTCTAACTCCTGGACTCAAGCAATCCTCCTGTCTCAGCTTCCTAAGTAGCTGGGACTACAGGCATGTGCCACCACACCTGGCTAATTTTTTCTGTTTTTAGTAGAGACAGGGTCTCACCCTTGCTCAGGCTGGTCTCGAACTCCTGACCTCAAGCGATCCTCCAGCCTTGGCCTCCCAGAGTGCTAGGACATAGGCGTGAGCTACCATGCCCAGCCGAATTTCAGTATTAACTTATCACAGACTTTTACTGAGTAATAATTGTGAAACTCAATTTTCAAAGTTCTGGAATAAAAATAATAACTGACTGAGGAGGATATTCTCTTTAAATTCACATGTCCATAGACTTACAAGCTCTTCCTTTTATTACCATGTTTTTACAAATAAACACTTTAGCACAGTCAAGGCCTTGCAGAATGAAATTTGGAAATTTTAAGGTAAACACAATAAAAATGTTTCTGTAGGCATTGTTTTAATTTGCCTTTTACCAAACTCAGGGAGAGTCTGTTCTTTATAATTTTCATAAACATGTCATGTGGACATATCCAAGCACTATGTCTTCTGGACTTACCTTTCCCTTTTTTTCTTTTGTTAATAGATGAATTCAAGTCTCATCCCATGTAACTCTGGGATGTCCCGTGCCCTAAGATTTCTAAGGCTTCCCAAGGGACTTGCATTCTTTTTGGTTATCTCCTACTCTGAATTCTTATTCTGGTTGAATTATTTGCCCAAAGATAATCATCTCTCTTCCTCCCTCCCTTATTTCTCAAAACACTGCTAACAGGGTTATTGTGTAAATTTTCCAGCACTTTTCTGGAAAAATTGGAGGCAACTGAGGAGGCTGCAGCACTGTACAAAAAGGGGATCAACTTAAAGTTCAGTGTCAGGCGTCATTTCCCTGGTCACGTCTATTGCAAGGAAATGGCCTTCTTTCTCCTCCGACCACTCCTGCTACCATGTTGCTGGCCCCTCCTCCTCTTTTTGTTTTTTGTGCAGCAAAACCACTCACCAGGCAAGGATTAAATTTTTCTGGTACTTTAACCTGTACAGTAATTTAACTGCCTCCCTCATCTCCCTGCCCATCTCAGAATAGAGGCCTTTCTATGCTGGGGTCTCCAATACCAAATAATGGCAACAATAACAAATGGTGGCAGTGTTTTACATAACATTTTGCTTTAAGTTATGGCAAAGCAAATTCCTGAGTAGGGCTCTCTCTGCACCAACCAGGACACATGGATTCTGAGATCTTATGGTTTTTGGGGAGGAACCTGGAAATGGTATTATAGTAATAAACACCCTTTTATCAGATATTATTGAACTGTTAGTAGGGTAGCTAATCAGAAAAGTCAGTTAATGTGAAGATTCATAAAAAGAATCAATATCTTGGGTTTTATATTTTATTATATGTAATTTGCTAATCTTTTGATATTGGGCTAAGGCCTTTTTTGATTATTGGCTTAGTATTACAATTGGAGTTCTCTGGTGTCTCTCTTTCATAAATTCTACCTATAATACATGTATTACATTGTCTTTTTTTACTTAAAATGAGAACTTAGGGATTTTTTCAAATAATCAGTGCAGAATCTACCTAGATTTGTATGATTATTTTCCATCAATATTTATATTTATCTCATTTGCACATTACTTGATCACGATTCTCTTTAGCTATTTGCTTTTATCTAGTTTTTCCAAAGTGCTCAACTTATGTATTCTAGAAGTGACAGCTGTCTTTCTTTTTTGCATTCATTTAATCAATTTCATTACCTTTTAATTACATAATTACAACAGCATATACAACTGGCATTAACATATTTGGGAGCAAACACAACTGACTCCTGGCGAGCATGTATTTCATGGTGGTGTGAGGGCCAGACTAGGCAGTGGAATGTGGGGTGTGGGTTCCACAGAAGGAATAGAAGACGTTGATTAGTTTGGACAGTTGGTTAGTGGAGGTCCATTACGAAAGCTTCTATCAGAGCAGATTAATATTAACAATGAAAGGCCCAACGGCCAGCCATGCCTATCAGGTATGTGACTTCAGGAATGTAACATCACTTCTCTGAACCTTAGTTTCATCTGTTAGTTGGGAAAAAATAATATTTGCTAAACCTACCTGCTAGGACATTCAAATGAAATAATGTATGTGAAAGCCCTTTTGTGAAACAGCAAAATACCATAAAAAAAAACACAAGGATGTTTTTGTTACTTTAGGTTTTATTTTCTTTGCAACATTTGATGATGTGGGCAAGTATTTCCTTTAAGTCTCTCCTGTTTTTTCCTTTATGATGACTGATATTCTAGATTTTTAGCTTAACTGGAATAGTATATGAAGTGGAAGCCTAAGTGACCTGTAGATTATTGTCTCGAATGTGAGTTGCTTTTTCTCAGATATAAATAGCAGGCTTTCCAGATTATATTTCAGAAATAAATTTGGTTCCAATTATAAGTTAAGACATGTGATGGTTGACCTGGCAGTGTGATGGCCCCCAAACAGAAATAAGCATTTTCCTTGACATTATACATAAATTTCGACTTCTGACACTTAAGACTCTTGATGGTGTTATCTAAACATACAACCATTCTGGCTAAAAATCTCCAAACCGTAGTGTTTTTATATATTTTATTTAATGAAGGGAAATATGGCATGCATCATTATTATCTTAATTGTGCATAGAAGGAATCTGAGGCTAAGAGGGGTTATGAATCTCATTCAGGCTCGTAGGGCTTGTAGCAAGTGGATGGGCTGAGATATGATTCTAGGGCTTCTGATTCTAGATCTCTCAATGTCTCCGGCTCAAACTCTCTAGATGACAGAAATTGGATAAGTATACCTAAATGATTCACAGAGCTGGAGCAAACAGTAGACATACTGGATGTCTGAAAAGTCAAGAAAATAGGAATGAGCTCATTTTTAGAAGTATGCTGATTATATTTTCAAATAATATAGTCCTTAAGATTTTCTCCAACCTCTGGAAAACTTTTCAGGTGAAGTACCTTTAAATTTAAAGCAAAGGTCCAATTTTTTATTCTGAAAAAAGTATAGTAAATACACTATATATATTTCCAGACCTTTTGGACACTCTGTGGTATCTAAGTCAGTTAGAAAAAGTCGATAAAAATGTCAACATATTATCATGAGAACTTGGTTGTTATATTTATGGTTTATATTAGCAATGTGTGATATAAATGAAATATTTGGAACATTGTAAGGTAAGAAAGATTTGATTCTTGTATTTATCATTAAACAGAGTAGATACTCTCTTACAACAAAACTTATTGTTATGAATATTTGCATAGGCCAAAAGTACAATCATGTCCCCAGAAACATACCGACCTACAATGGGAACATGAATAGTAAGTCATTAAAATTAACGGTGATATTAATAATAAAGGGTTATCGTATCTTTAAAGGGAGGAAAATGGTGATTGACTTAAGAGGGCAAATTAAGCATCTTCACCATAAAAAAAATCCTAATAATGTCAGAAAAGATATATTTTTGGAAATAATAAATCCAGCACTGGTCAAAAAGGATGTGCCATCGATAAATCAGGCATTTCTGTCCTCTTAACGGAAAAAAATAGATGGAAATCAATCAATGGAGGAAACTGCATCCCTAAACACTGTGCCACTGGATTGTTGAAGGTCATGGTATAATATCTTCAAAATGCTGAGGGAGGATGATTTTGAACCTAAAATCTTATAATGAGGCAAACTAATGTGTAAGAAGAAAAGCAAAATAAAAGCATTTTAAAAATATGCAACAACACAGAAAGTTTGCTGCTACAGACAATATTGGTGACACACTCCAGGAAAATAAAATGTAAACCCAAAGAAGAAGAAGACATGGGATAAAAGAGATATAGGTTTATAAAGAAATCAGTAAAAATTGTGTTATATCTAAATTACATTGGTGTGTAATGACTTTCAACCTAAATAACAGACAGAGAGAGGCTCTGTTAAAAAATGATATTTACTCAGGGAATGGGCATTGCTGTGATAATACTTGTGCCATAGTAAACTATATGCGTGTTCAAGGTGGTAAAGGAAGACAGTGGTTTTTAATGGAAAAGTGAAGAGGATTACATAATTTTTGTTTTGAGAACTTTGGATACAAGGATCAGTAACAATGGTGGCACCAGTACGATATTGGACAGGCAGTTTCTGGGCAGATGTCCTTGCAGAAGCATTTTGTGCATGACCCACCCCCTCACCCATGACTTTCCTTGGCTCTATTTGTCAGGGTTTTCTTTTTCTTTCTTTTCTTTTCTTCTTTCCTTCTTTCTTTCTTTCTTCTTTCTCTTTCTTTCTTTCTTCCTTTCTGTTTTATTTTTTTGCCACAAACAATTTTGTTTGACACGTCAGGGGGCTTAATACAAGTGACTCCAATTTGATTCTTCAGACAATTTCACAGAAGGGTGAAATATTTTACTGGTAATTTCTAAAAGAATAGAAATGTCATGCATTTTTCCATCTCAACAAAAAGTAGGAAAGAGGAGAAAAGAGCAACAATAAAGCATAGTAAGTTAAAAATATTAAATCATAATAAAGAACCAAAGAGTTTAAAATTATCAATAATCACAAAAAATGTTAATGTGTTATATTTTTTTCTGTTAAAAGGCGGCCTTTGGTTTAGGTTAAAAACTATCTCAAAACTTCATCTAGCTGCTATTTATAAAACACTTGAGGCCAAATGACAGATTGATTGAAAGAAGGATTGAAAAATTTATTCCAAACAACTGCTATTATGAATGAGGGTATGACAACATTATTATCAAGAAAAAAATGAATTCAAGGGAAATCACATTAAACAGAACAAAGAATAGTTCGTATAGATCAATGTAATGCTACCCCAAGAATATTAGTTATGAACTTTTATATTCCTAACAACTCATCAGAATATATATAAAGCAAAAAAGGGGAGAAATCAACAAATTTGTAACTCTTGTGGGATACAGTAAGACACATGTTTCATAAATGGACAGATAAACAAAAAATAAGATATAGATTTTTTAATGATGCAATTAATTTGTTCTGATAGACATATGTAAAACTTTAAACCCAATGCAAAGCATACCAATTGTTTTCAAAAAACCCATTACATATTTGCAAAGATTGATTATGTGTTATTTTATAAATAGAAGCTCCCACAAAATTTGAAATGTATAAATCATACTGGATATATTCTTTGATCAGAATTTAATAAATTAGTTATTAATTATAGAAGGTAGCTGTGGAAAAAAGTTTACTTGGAAAATTTTAAAAATATATGTTTCTAATTAATTTTTAGATTAAATAGAAAATGAAAATCGAAATCATAAACTATTAAGAATTTAATTAAAACTGAAAGGACTACATATCCAAACTTAGGGGATGCAACCAAAGCAGCATTAGGAAAAATTTATAAGATTACTTGCACTTATAAGAAAGTATGGAAAATAAATGGACTGTCTTTTCATTTCGAAAGCTGGTAGAAGAACAAGATAAGTCCAAACAGTGTGGAAAAAATAAAATACTAAAGAGAAAAGCATATAATAAGTTACAAAAAACAAAAGAGTAGTGATTAATATAATTTATTGATAAGTAAAAAAGCAAATTTTGTTCTTTTAAAAGACTGTTAGACAAACTTTTGGCATTTGTGATCAAGAAAAAGGGAGAAGGCTTATAAATATAATTTTGATAATAAGGAAGAGACATAACTCTAGACATAAATGACTTTTAAAAAATTATGTGAATGTGTACCCTTATAGGAATAAATGTGAAAATCTAGATGCAAAGGATGATTTTTCATAAATTCCTATAATTGATTTACAAGCTAAAAGGTAGAAAAATACTCTTTCCTAAAAAAAGAATCTGGCCCAAATAGTTTTGCCATCAAAACAAAATGGAAAGCTTTCCAACTTATTTAATAATGCTAAAGGCAAATAAGACATAGAGGAAATAGTTAACAATAGTATCAAAAATAATAAAATATTAGAATAAATTTAATGGAATAATTGCAAAACTTTTAAAACTACAAAATATTCTTGAAAGTGAACAAAAAAATAGATTAAATAAATAAATGGAAAAACATGCTATATTCATGGATCAGAAGACTTAATGGCATTGCTTTCCAAATTGATCCACAGATTCAACACAATCCCTGTTAAAATCCCAGCTTGCTTTGTAGAAACTGACAAGATGATTCTAAAATTCATATGGAAATGAAAGAGACACAAAAAAGCCAAAAGAAGGGCAAAGTTGGTAAACTTAAACTTCTTGATTTCAAAACTTACTAGAAAACTACATTAGTCAAGAATGTGGTACTGGCATAAGAATAAACATCTAGGTCAATGGAATAGAACTGAGGGTCCAGAAATAAACCCCTTACATTTGAATTTTGACAAGGGTGACAAGGCAGTTCAAAGAATAGTCTTTTCAACTAATGGTGGTGGGGACAATTGGATATTAACGTGCAAAAGGCTGAAGGTGAAGGTTGTCTGACACCCTATAAATAAAATAACTCAAAATGGATCATAGACCTAAATGTAAGAGCTAAAACTATAAAACTCTTAGAAAAAAACATGGGCATAAATCTTCATGACCTTGGAATAGGCAATGTTTCTTAGATATGACACTAAAGCGCAAGCAATAAAAGAGAAAAGTAGGGCTGGGCATGGTGGCTCATGCCTGCAATCCTAACACTTTCAGAGGCCAAGATGGGAGCATCGCTTGAAGCCAGGAGTTCGAGACCAGCCTGAGCAAGAGCTAGACGCTGTCTCTACAAAAATTAGAAAAATTAACTGGGTGTGGTGGGACATGTGTAGTCCCAGCTACTCAGGAGGCTGAGTCAGGAGGATTGCTTGAGCCCAGGAGTTTGAGGTTGCAGTGAGCTATGACCACTGGACTCTGGCCTGGGTAACAGAGCAAGACCGTGTCTCTCTTCCACTCCCGAAAAAAAGGCAAATTAAAAACTTTTGTACTTCAAAGGATATCATCAAGAAAGTGAAAAGAACCCACAGAATGGTAATAAATATTTGCAAATCATATATCTGATAAGAGAGTTATACCTATTAACAGTGTTGCAGCCCGATTGCAGAATGGGGGATGGACACAGAAAGAAACACACAGAAACACACAAACACACGCAAAGATGGTACAAGACTGCAGTGCCGATTGGACCAGTCACTTTATTTTTATACTTTTCTCTGTCTGGCAGCTACTTCCTGGTACGTAACCACCTTGGGTGCCTTGAGGAAAACACATTTTCATTCCTTCCAGACGATTGCTCAAGGGAAGCGGATGTTTGCATCCTAACTTCTTGACCTCATCACCGTGTGC
Source organism: Indri indri (assembly GCA_004363605.1). Classification (NCBI taxonomy): domain Eukaryota; kingdom Metazoa; phylum Chordata; class Mammalia; order Primates; family Indriidae; genus Indri; species Indri indri. Next base: position 28,141 of record RJWJ010007581.1, on the reverse strand, counting down.
AGGACAGTGAGGTGCCTTGGCTTGTTTGCAAGACCCCAGGCCCTTGGCTATCTGCCATAAAGCGTCTATCGTGAGGAATAGTTCTGTTTGTTCAACAGGCCGTGTCCGGACCTGTTGACCTCTGGCCCCAAGGAGAGCACGTCCAGTTTCGCTGACTCTGGGCTTAAGCCAATTTTTGCCCAGGGACGGTCCCTACAAACAGAATACATAAACAACTCTTATAACTCAATAATAAATATATCAATTAAAAATAGGTAAAAATCTTGAACAGACATTTCTCCAAAGAAGATATAAAATAGCCAATAAGCACACGAAAAGATGCTCAACCTCATTAACTATCTGGGAAATACAAATCAAAATCACAATGAGATACTTCACATCCATTAGGTGGCTACAGTAAAAAAGACAGAAAATAGGTATTGATGCAAATGTGGAGAAATTGGAAAATTCATCCCCTACTGTTAGGAATGTAAAATGCTGCAGCCCCTTTAGTCTGGCAGTCCCTCAAAAGGTTAAACATAGGTTTATCACATTATCCATCAATTCCAAACCTAAATATACCTTGATGCTTACAAAAACTTGTACATGGATATTCATAACAGCATTATTTATAATGGGTAAAAAGTGGAAACAACCTAAATGTCCATCAACTGATGAGTGGATAAATCGAGCATGGCATATATACTACATACAATGATATTCATCCACAAAAAGGAGTGAAGAACTGATGCATGCTACAACATGGATGAATGTTGAAAACATGATCTTAAGTGTAAAAGAATCAATTACAAAAGACCTATATTGTATGATTCCATTAATGTTAATTGTCCGGAATAGCCCAATGTAGCTGGACAGAAAGTAGGTTAGCAGTTGCCTAGGGCTGGGGATGAGTTTGGGGGAAATGGAAAATGACTGCTAACAGGTAAGTGGTTTCTTTTTGGGGTGATGAGAATATTCTCAGATTGGTTTTGGTGATGGTCACCCAACTCTGGGAATATACTAAAAACCATTGAGTTCTACACTTTAAATGGGTAAATTATGTGGTACGTGAATTATATCTCAATGAAACTGGTAGAAAAAATAAACAAAAAGGCTAAAACCCAGTTTCAGTTATTCGCTATTGACATATTAAATTTTATTTTTTGCTTTTACTTTAGTATCTTACATTGGCAAATCAAATCAACAGTGTATTAAAAGAATGTTATTAACACAGAAATGCTAGGATAATTGATCATTAGTATGCATATTAGTATAATTGTAGTAAAACATTCAGAATTTAATATATAAAGATTTAAATATAAGGATTTTTGCTATTTTGCAGGAACAAAGGAGAGGAATGTTCATAAGCCAGGGGCTGGGTAACCCTCCACACCCCAAGTCCTTAACACATCAAAATGACAGCTTTTAAAACACAAATAGAACCAAGGCCATTTCAAAGAGTTGCCTTTTAGTCAGTAAGGTTGGAGGGGCCTTGGGACTCTCCGAAGGAGAATGAAGACTTGGTGACACTCAAGTAGGGAAGACGGAGACCTCGTATCTCTCAGGGGGTAAGCCTCCTTGATAGTCAGTGTGGGGAAGAAAGTTAGACCTCATAGTCATCAGCCAACTGCAGAAAAGCTCTTTGAAAAGGGGCACTGATAATATACATTTGAAAAAGTTGCATAGTGTCATTTCATTGGGACTTTAGCTTTTCTTGCCTATGGCCATACCACCCTGAATGTGCCTGATCTCATCTGATCTTGGGTCAGGGTCAGGCCTGGTTAGCACTTGGATAGGAGACTCTAGCTTTTCTAATTAGACATGAAACACCATTATATTGTGAAGACACTGATTCCTCCCCCTCCAATACACTGACAAATTAAATGATCCACTCAATGATCACACAATAAATGCAACAAAGCATTTGATTTTAATTGATCACCTGGTTCTATTCTCCAAGGACACCCCACGCCCAACCCTTTTTCCCTCAGTGAGGGAAAGGCCAAGCACGACAGTGTGGGAGTTAAGGCTGCATGTTATATTATCTCGTACAATTTCCAGAAGCAGGATGACACAGAAGTTATTGCCTCTTATTTCGGGGATAGAACTGTGATCTTTCCCAAGTCTTAAAATTTATGCTGATATTCTGAATGTAATAATAGTTTCCCTGAATTCTTAGCTCATTTTAACATAAGAGCTACTTTACCAATTCCATTGCTGTTTTAACTGAACTACCGTTTTTTTTTTAAATGTTCAATATACACATATCATAGTCTGCCTATCATGGTATATCATCTCAGACCAACCACGCCCGTACACTACAATGCTGCACAAAGCTCTGATAACAGCCACGTTGAGATACAAACCCATGGTGAAAACCTGTGACACTAAGTCCTCGTAAAATTTTATTTAATTAATTGATATCATATACTTCATGTTTTGTTAGTTTCTTAGGTGATTGAGTCTACATTTGCAAGACTTTTCAATTTAATTTTCTTGCTTATTGGAAAGAATTTCTTTATTTAATGGAATTACAATGCTGGTGAAACCTGAGATTGCACCTGAGATTCACATTCCTTTTTTGATAAGATTGGATCTCATCTAAGCAAACAATAAATAAATATTCATGTGGTAAAATAGTAGTAGCTTCCATTTACTGAGTATGCACTATGTACCAGATCAGAGTAAAGTGCTTTACATGCAATATTTCTATTATTATCTAGCCTCATTTTAAATTCAGGACCACAAATCTCAAATGGGCAGTCATTTGGGCTACACTTCGTACTGCATGTCCTAGGATGTTCTTTTTCTCACTCTCCACAATGATGATTTCATACGTTTCCTCTCTCCCCAAACCCAACTCCCTCCGCTATGTTTACTCTCAGTGATGACCTCACCCAGACTTATTTAGAAAATAGGAACAATCAGATAGGAACAAACATCATCCAGCCACCACATCTCCAAGTCTTCCTACGTTTGCACCCCTGCTCTCTGCCTTGCAACTTGTTACAATGGATGAAGTGTCCCTGTTACCCTCTTTTGCCTTCCCAAGGACATTGCTCCTGTGAGTATCCCCTCTCTCTCCTGCATCCATAATGTCCCCCAGTCTGTAGTATTAGTTCCATCAGGATGCAAATTTTCTAGACTCTTCCATCTTAAAAAACAAAAGAAAAAACTTCCCTTGACCTTATATCCTTTCCTTTCCAGTACCCATTTCTCTGCTCTTCTAAAGAGGTGTCTACAGTCACTGTCTCTAGTTGCTTGTGATCCATCTCTCCTCCACCGTCTCTGCTGCTACACTGAGGTCATGCTTGCCCAAGTCTGCTTGACCTCCATATTGCCAAGCCAATGCCATTTCACTATTTTTTTTTCAGTCTTACTTGACCCTTTCCACAGTGTTTGACAAAGTGAATGACTCCTTTCTCTTGGGTTCTATGATATCACCCTCTTTTGGTTTTCTTCCACATCATTGGTCACATCATTTCCAACTCCTTTGCTGGCTCCTTCTCTGTTCAACCTGTGCCAGTGTGATCACTGAGACAGGAGAAAAAGCAGGAGGTGTCTTGGAAGCCAAGGTGGGGAAGCATGCATCCCAGAGACTGGGTTTAGGAGAGGTGGTCACCAGCAGAGGACAGTTGAACCCAGTGGCCTGACAACCTTATGATTGCACTCAGTGGCATCGTGGTGTCACCATGAGGGGGACAGAGCCGAAATAGAGAAGGTAGCTAGGGAGCTATTCCCAAATATTCATGAGACCAGGGAGAGTTTCAGATCACTTCTACTGGGCTTGCACTGATTGCAATAAGCCACCAGCAAGAAGGAAATGCAGCATTAGAACTTGCCCTTGAGTTAAAGAAAAATAAAGATGGAAAGGACATGATTCTGTATCAAAAACATCTTTGAGGAAGGGAAGCAAAGGAGGACAATTAAGTAAATAAAGCCATTCAGCCTTGAGAGGTGAGTAGGACATGGAGAGAGGGTGAGAAGACAGATTAAATTTTAAAAAATCTATTCCAGTTCAGCTCATGGTTATTCCCTTTGAATGCTAGGCCCTTTTAATAATAGCATTCCTTAATAGAAACAAGAGAATTTGCAGAGCTATCAGTAATAGGAATGAGTTTGGAAGGCAACGTCATGCTTCTTGGAGTATAAAAAAGGACCCCAGGCAATATATCAGAAAATATCCTCAATAGCATTTTTCGTGGTAACTGTGGCAAGGGATTTCATGTGGCTTTTTCTTATAGGTAATAAAGAGTGAAGACCTTCACCCTCTTAGAAATAGTAGTGTCAATCTCAAAAACCAAATCTGGCTTTTCAAAGTAAACACATTATTTTCTATGTAATTGCTATAATTAGCTATGGGAACATCGCTGACCCGTAAGCAGAAAAAACAGATGGAATGAGATTTGTCTTCATCCGTGAGCTAGGATGTTGTGAAAATATGCATTGTTAGCCATAAACTCAGTCACCATATTGTATAGCTGAGGTGCTGAGATCCAAATAATGGCAGAAATGGCACAACTGGTCCACAACCTATTTTAGTTACTCAGAATGACAATTTTAGGAGTCTTCAAGATAGCTCATTAAAAAGTGTGGAGATTGCAAAATCAGTGTAAGCAACAATTTGAGCAAACTTAGGGCAGAAGAAAGTAACTACTCTTCTCTACATCTGTTCCACTCTTTCAGCTAGTGGAGCTGCCTCTGACCCAGCACTCCTGGAAGGAAAACGGGGGACTTTCCACACTCTTTTCCCCCTCCTCCCAACCCTGGCTCTTTCTACTTCTCTTCTGAGTCTGCCTCCAATTCCCAAATACCTCCTTTCAGCCTCACTCTTGACCTGGGTTGGGCAGTGGTTAGGGAACAGGATTGTGTGAAATAGCAGGACTTTTGAGGAGGAGTGGAACTCCGCTCCCCACATTCAGATGCAGGGCTCCTCGCCACCCCAGGTGTGGCTGCAGTGGGCCCAGATTTGAGCCAGTCCACCTCTCTGGCAGGTACAAGTGTCCATGTGGTGCTAACTGTGCAGGTGCAAGAGCTATGGGGATGTGACTGCCTCCACCTAGATTTCAAAGGACGCCCCAGTAAGCCTCAGGGCCCAGGCAGAGAAATGCAACAGGGGCAGGGCCACCACAGAGAGCCCCAACTAGGGCAGGTGCTCAGTGGAGCCATGGAAGCAGGACCATCCCCAGGACCCCAGAACTGTAGAGTCACCAGTGTGCAACTCCAGTCTGGGAGAGCTATAGGCGTGCAACTAATTTGTGAGCGCTATGGTGTGGGCTGCAGCCAGCAGCATTGTGAGGGCGAGGTTGCCTGGAGCCTTGGGGGCCCAACCCCCACTGCAGTGTGTTCAGAAGGTGGGAAATGGAGTCAAAGGAGATTATTCTGGAGGCTTAAGACTTAATGTTGTTTGCCCTGTTAGAATTTGGACTTACTTGGGACCAGTTACCCCCTTCTTCCTTCCTGTTTCTCTCTTTTGGAATGGGGACGTCTATCCTATCCGTGTCCCACCATTGTGTCTTAGAAGTGCACAGTTTGTTTGATTTCGCAGATTCATAGCTGGGCAGAAGTTTGCCTCAGGATGAATTATACCTTGACTCTCACCTGTATCTGATTTAGATGAGACTCTGGACTTTAGACTTTTGAATTGATACTGGAACAAGTTAAGATTTGGGGGGCTATTGGAACAGAATGAATGTATTTTGTATGTGAGAAGGACATGAATTAAGGGGGCCAAGTGTGGAATGCTATGGTCTGGATGTTTTTCTCCCCCCAAAATTCATACTGAAACTTATTTTTTTCATTTTTTTTCTCTCCCTCCCTCCCATATTGAAACTTAATCCCTAATACATTAGTGTTAAAAGGTAGGGCCTTTAGGAGGTGGTTAGGTCACGAGAGTTCTGCCCTCATGAATGGGATTAGTGCCCCATAAAAGGGTTTGAGGGACTCTGTTTGTTCCTTTCTGCCCTTCCACCACATGAGGACACAAGGAGAAGGTACCATCTTGGAAGCCAAGAATGAGCCCTCACCAGACACTGAATCTGCTGATGCCTTGATCTTGCACTTCCCAGCCTCTAGAACTGTGGGAAATAAATTTCTATTATTTATAAATTACCCAGGCTGAGGCATTTTGTCATTGCAGCAGGAATGGACTGAGACATGCTGTGTGCACCCCCTCTCTTCCGCTTCCTCCAGCTCCATCAAACTGCCCTCCAGTAAGGTCTACTATCGGGGTGGTTCACTGTTTCTGTTGTTGTTGTTGTTGTTGTGCTAAGTGAAAATGGTGAAGGGTTTGAATTTCCTCTCTGGATTGATATGGTACAAAGCAGAGGCTGCAACAAGGAAGCAAAGACCAGAAACCCTTGATCTCTGTAAGCATAAATTCACAGGCTTTTGGGAAAGGCTTTGGGCTTCACAGGAAATAGAATTAGGGGTTTGGACCAGTGTAAGTTTGGACCTAGATTTTGCGTGTCATGGAGCCTATCCACTCCAATCATCTGGGTTGCACCAGGATTCTCTTGGGCTAGGAAGGGATCAGGGACTATCATAGAGGAGGTGACATGTTAGCTGAGCATTCTTAAGGGATGGATAGGGTTTTCAATGTCAGAGGGAGGCATTCCAAGGGACTGGAGGTGATGTGAGAAGATGGAGAGTTGAAAAAAGTTCTAGATTGAATGGTTTGTGACCCTCAGGGGATAAATGGGGCCCTGCCAGGAGCTGTGGTCTAAAATTCCTATAGGGTTACGGCTCAGCTCTGGCAATACCTGGAACAGGCTTTCCAACCACATTTAGATTTGCCTTTTTAGTGTTAGCCAAGGAGTCCATTTTCCCTTGCAATCAAGAACAGAATGGAGGCCAAGGGGAGCCTAATCCTGACTACTTCAAGTCAAAAGGGGTGACTTACTCCTTTGTCATCAGACAGTTCGACAATTGATGGGCAGCAAGCTGATGCCTGGCAGAGTGACATCAGCAAAAGCTGTAGTGCCCAGACAGTCAGCATTTCAACAGCCCAGGGCTGTGAGGAAAAACTGCTACTGGACCTAGGGAAGACAATAACAGTGCCATTTAAAGACAAAGAAGAACCTCAGTCCTGCAGAACTGAAATAGCATCCTATTCACCCTATTCAGGGTGGCTCTACAAAGACCCAGATTACAAATGGGGTAGAAATGCTCATTCACAGAGTCTGTCCACAGTAGACCATTCATTACATGTAGTCCATGTTTATGAGGACAAAGAATGTTTGCCCTGCCTCCTCTTTTAAAGACTGGCCTTAAAACTTTCTGACTTCCCAGTGGATTCGTCATGAACTGAAGGAAATACTGGAGAAGAATAAATTAGAAAGGACAGGCTCTGAAAGTGCAAATTATTGTCATTACCAGGAAATAGGAAAGGGCATGTCGAAGATAGAGCAGTAGAAAACATTTACTAGCACCACTGCCTGCATATAGCCCTTTGTCTTCAATTAAGTAATTACCATCGTGCTCAGTGAATGAGGACAGCAATTACATGCCTTATCATCCTGTCACCTCACCACCTGATGCTTCATGGCTCTGGGCCAGCATTGCTCCTTGTCATGTGATGTGGCAGGCCGAGAAGAAGGTGGCTCTCACAACCTTGAGACTCACAGTTCTGTGTCCTCAACCCCCCCTGAACAGTACAGAGCTGAGTACTTGGCAGACTTGGAGGGGCCATCTGGGAGGTGCCAAGGGCATGCCAAATTGCCCTGATTATGATCAGGTACAGACTGTCTGGACTCATGGAAGATCTTGTAACAGTAACAGTCACTCTGTCTTAAAGCTAACTAGTAACTCTTTCTTTTGCAATGCCTAATTGTGTGCTTGCTTAAGAATTCCAGAAACTGGCTTTGAGCGGTTAACCTTAGAACCAAGATTGCGGACCATCCCCTAAAGGAAAACGCCGAACAGTTAACCTTCAGTTCTGTTGTGGTCTAGCTGGCCCCAGACGAACTGCCAGACTGCCTGGTGGCCCATTACTCAACACAACCATTAGAAAGAAGACACGCTGACCTGCTTGTAGCCAGCCCCTCGCAACCCTCCTCCCCTTTTAAAAACACTTTGGCCAGCCTGAGGGACTTGAGATGGCTTTGCAACATGAGTCTGTCGTCTCCTCAGGATACCAGCTCTTGAACAAACCTGATTTTCCTGTCACCAACCCCTCTCAAGTTTGGCTTTTCGAGTGGCAAGCAGCGGAGCCTGTTTTGGTTGCAGTTTTGAGAGTTGACAGAAGTGCAGATGTTCAGTGCACTTTTCCTGCACAAGTAGACTTTGCAGAGATTCTCAGGTTGCTGGGCTTGTAAACTGCTGGCCTTGCCTCTGTTGAACCTTGCTACCCAACGTGTGGCCAGCAGCATGGCCATCACCAGGAGCTTGTTAGAAGTGCAACATCTTGGGCCCCACCCCAGGCCTGCTGGATCAGAATTTGTTTGCATGTTAAAGTTTGAGAGGCACTGCCTTAAATCTTTCATCTTTACCAAACATGACGACTTTGACATAAAACATTTTTTACCTTTTTTTTTTTTTTGAGATAGAGTCTCACTCTTTTGCCTGGGCTAGAGTGAGTGCTGTGGCGTCAGCCTAGCTCACAGCAACCTCAAACTCCTGGGCTCAAGCGATCCTCCTGCCTCAGCCTCCCGAGTAGCTGGGACTACAGGCATGCGCCACCATGCCCGGCTAATTTTTTCTATATATTTTTAGTTGTCCAATTAATTTCTTTCTATTTTTAGTAGAGACAGGGTCTCGCTCTTGTTCAGGCTGGTCTCGAACTCCCGAGCTCAAGCAATCCTCCCACCTTGGTCTCCCAGAGTGCTAGGATTACAGGTGTGAGCCACCACGCCCGGCCAACATAAAACATTTTTTAAAAAATATTTTAGGACTTGGTTCTACCTAACTGGATCCTTCTGATAACTTCTTTGAGGTTTCCGTTGTTTGGAAGTGGATGTTAAAGTTTTCCAGCCCCTAGAAGGCTCTTTAAAATGCAACTCCATTAACCTGCACATTTTCATAATTATAACTCAATTGCAGAGACAGAAGGCTCACACAGGCCAACTGTTCCATAAAATGCAAATTTTGTATGGGAAATACTCCCCCTGGGATAAAACAGAGTGGCTGTCATGCAAGAAGTGATTTTTAAATGAACATACAAAATATCTCCTGTGCTTTAATTTTTTATCAAAAATTTTAATGAATAGAGGATCCTTTGTGAAAGATCAATACACACATATGAATTGTGTGTATGCGTGTGTGTGTGTGTGTGAGAGAGAGAGAGAGATCCTCCCAAAAATGAAACTGAAGTTTTACATATCAAGCATGAAATGTTAAAAACAAATAGCTGAATAGTTTGCTTAGACATCCTTTATATTGACACATGACTTTTGATATTCACTAATCATCAGTTTGTCCCTAACACAGTGATAAATATAAGGTGATGAAACTAATTTTTCAGGTAGTGTAGCTATTGCTACAATAATGCTACACAGTAAATCACTCCAAAACTTAGTGCTTTAAAAGAGTATTTAGTCTTGCTCCTACATCTACAGGTTGGTTAGGGTATCACTGTTGGTTTTGGCTAGGCTCAGCTGAGCTTGGCTGTTAGTTGCAGCTTGGGTGTGAATCTGTTCCTTGGACAGTGGGCTTCCTGGGGCACGTTCTCATAATGAATGGAAAAGTGGATGAGTGCATGAGTCCAACTCCATAAACACATTCGAAGTCCATTATGTAGCTCTTCTGTTAACATCCCACATAGCCAAGTTCAAAATCAAGGGTTGGGGCAAGAGGAAAGCTTTTAAAGACAAAAAGGAGAAACCCACACAAGCTGTTTTGAAACAAAGACCATTGGTTACAGGAACATGTTGCAGGAGTTGGCATTAGCTCACTGATGGAGACAGCCGTTGTTAGGCAAGTGTCCCTGGGCAAGCAGCTTGTTGGAATATTTTGGTTCTGAGAACTTCTTCCATAGTTTCCATTGCAGATGTACCTGTGTAAAGGCCCCTCCTTCATGGCCTTTTGGCTCCATTTTGTTAGGGTTTCACATTAGTGACATTAGTGGTTTTGATAACTTTCATATTCCATTCCCTCTCCTGGCCCACCCCTGGACACACCCTTTTCTTTGGAGACAGACTCTTGTTCTCTTGCCCCAGTTAAAGTGCAGTGGTGTCATCATAGCTCATTGCAACCTCAAACTCCTGGGCTCAAGCGATCCTCCTGCCTCAGCCTCCCAAGTAACTGGGACTAGAGGTGTGTGCCACATTTCCCAGATAATTTTTCTGGTTTTTGTTTGTTTGTTTGTTTTAGAGATGGGGTCTTGTTATGTTGCCCAGGCTGGTCTCAAATTCTTGGCCTCAAGTGATCTTCTCACCTTGGCTCCCAAAGTGCTAGGATTATAGGAATGAGCCACCGTGCCCAGCCATATTTTCTCCTTTTGATTAAGATCTTTCTCCGAAAGCATTACCAATCAACCATTCTGAAATTAGGTTTGATTGTCTCTTGACACCAAAATGGACCTGTCCTGGTTGGTCTGGTTCCTCATTGGAGGGAAATGTCTAGCAATTAGGAGTTGATATTAAAATGCTTTTTAGCCACATTTGAGCAATGAAGAGCCAGAAGAAGCTCTTAAGCTAAGGTCTGCCTGGAGTGTCTTGGCTAGTCTCAAGGCTTTTAAAAGCCTAAGATTCCTTATAAAAAAGTTCCAATAAAGCCAATTTTAAAAGAGCCTAGATGGCCAACGACCATTCTTGCTGTACTTTATGCAAATAATTGGGCCAAGTATAATAAGACTAACACTTATTTTACAAATAAATTGGTCCTACTATGGTTTGTCTTTGGTAGAAATGGGGGACTGGAGAGAGAAAAATTATGTTTCCAAAATAAACTATAACATACCCATTATTAGAATCCAACCCTGGCCATTGTTTCGAGTTTTTATTATTTGCCTACAATTTGGACTAAATTCTGAATTTTCTGGCTCCAACAAGTGTCCCCTAACAAACCTGGATACTATATATTAAAAATCTCATTTTCAAGGATCCCATTGGGAATAAGATCTATTTTTGTGGTACTACTTAAACTAGGAATTATAATTATCTATATATTGGAATTTCTCTTCCTTCTCGTCAAGGTCTGTACCTGTTGTTTGTCTCTTATTTTTAAAATCAATATTCTCTGCTCAAGAAACGATTATCCAATATACAAAAGAGTTCCCTGATCTACCTGTCTGGCCACAGCCTGGGATCCATGAATATTTATAATTAAGTGTGAAACACTGTTATTTCTCAGACCCAGACCCGTGCCCCTAGTCAGCAGGAAGTAGCTGGAATGGTGATCACTGTAATCCCTCATGATGGAGGAACACACACAGAACAGGGGGGATTAAAGAGTTAAAGAAACTAGTGACTAACAGAAATTATTGAGCTTACAGGATGGTGGATGAGAAAAGAAACAACTCGTTGAAATGCTGGAACTCCCTCTACTTGTAAGATAACAAAACTGAATGAAATTTGTTGGAACCAATATGGCCAACTAGAGTCTGCACAGAGCTTGCTGATGTCACAGCCCAAATTTCCACCACATGCTTCATGCTAACTCCTCCCAAATTTGCACATGTGACCCACAAGGAGGCATGAAGAGATAACTGGGCATGCTTGAGGACTTTCAAGACCACCCCTTTCCTTCCACTGATCACCCAGAATTTATCCCCTAAACCTTTTCTAATAAAAGCACTGTGTTAAAGCCAGTACAGGGAGACAGATTTGAGCTAGACTCCTGTCTACTTGTCAGACAACTCACAATAAAAGTATTTCTTTTGTCAGGAACCCAGTGCCATAGTATTGGCTTTTCTGGGCATTGGGAAGTGAGCCCCTTTTGCTTGGTAACAGTATCTGTTCAGAGAAACTTTGGTTCTGGAAAATACTGTGCTATTCACCAGCTCCATTCGGGGCCTTGGTTTTCTTGGGTGTAAATTGTGGTTGCTGTGACCTTCCTCAGAGAGTTGTAAAGATTAACTGACATATGGTATAAGGGCTCAGCAGTGCCTGGCACATGTCAGGCATTTAGTCATCACGACTGTGCTTCCTCCCTTTCCCTATCACCAAATGGGCTGTTTACTCAGGTTTTTCCTGGGCCTGTAATTTGAATCACAAATCTAGGTGCCCTAGCAGTCACTGGGACATGTGCTTGATGGATATCTGTGTTTCCCTGTCATCCGTCTTCCTCTACCAAGCTACATGTGAGTTGGTGGTGCCCACGTGCTCTGCACCTCCCCTCCACGCTGCTGGCTGGCAGCAACGTCTGCAGCATGAGCCTTCATAAGTGAATGTTCTCATCCATCCTATCACTATTCCCATCCCTGCACTTATAAACATTTTTTACCGTGTGCCACATAACATTGCTAGTTGTGGTTCACTGCGTGCCAACACACTCTGATTATTCTGGAAGTTGTCTCAGTGAAATATCACATGAAGTATGTGGATAGCATCGTAGCTCACATTTGGCAGGGTTGTTGCTCCATGAAGGACATGTTCTCTCTCAAATTCCTCTTTGCCTGGCAGTGCAGTTAGAACAGCCCCTTCTCTTGCATGGGGAAGGAAAGGCTAGACTCTCGAGTCTGAAAGAGCTTCCTTTAAATCCCAGCTCTCTGGCTTCCCAGCTCCTCCAAGCATCAGTTTCCCTGTGCAATGTGAGGAATAGGATGAGTGGACCTTGTATACAGAAGATAGGAGTTCACTACTTCTCCCTGGTTTCATTGTATCTGGGGTATCCCAGGTGCAGGTAAAGTCTTTTAAAGCAAGCTCTCTCCTTTCCCCTAGGTCTGAGGTTCTCCAGGTGTGGTCCCTGAATCAGCAGCATGAGCATCACCCTAGAGCTTGTTAGAAACGCCAGTGAGAAACATTGCGGTGGAGGCCAACAATTTGTGTTTCAACCAGCCCTCCAGGTAATTCTGATGCCCGCTCATGTTAGGCTATTACTGCATCAGGCCACCAGGCAGAGAAGGCTTTTGGTTTCTGTTAGTATTTTCATACACTCATTTATTTTACGTTAGTAGAGGGTTCCTATTTGGGGATGTCAGGGGGTAGTGTCTGGCTTGAGTGTTCTGGACATGCCAACCTCAGAGACACAAATAACCTCCACTGAGCCCACAGAAGACTAGGAGAGTCACTGTCCTGCTTCCTATTCAGCTGTGCGTTCCCTGTGGAGGTTGGCAGGGGTTTCTCCACTGAGGTCCAGGTTTACCTCCAGGGTCTAACTTTGGCACTTAACTTTCTTAACTTTGGCACCATTGACATTTTGGGTTAGAAAGTTCTTTGTTGTGGGGGGCTGTTATGATTTGAATATGTCACCCAAATTTCATATGTTGGAAACTTAATCCCCGGTGCAACAGTGTTGAGGGGTAAAACCTTTAAGAGGTGATTAGGTCATGAGGCTCTGCGCTCATGAAAGAATTAATGTCGTTACTGCAGGAGAGGGCTGGTTATAAAAGCGAGTTCTGCCCTCTCTTGCTCTCTCGCGCACATGCTCTCGTATCCTCTGCCTTCTGCCATGGGAGATCTGGCAAGAAGGCCCCCCCCCCCCGCCCCCCGCCAATGCGGGCCCCTTGGCCTTGGAGTTCTCAGCTGCAAAGAACTTGACAGAATTGTGTTCATGTCCTAGCACTCTGTGGAAAGCAGAATTTAGGAGCAATGAACTAGGATATCTGGAACAAGAAATTTCTAAGCAAAATGTTGAAGGAGCTGTGTGGCTTTAACTGCTTATGGTAAAACGAGAGAAGAAAGAAAGGATCTAAAGACAGAATTTGTAATTATAAGGGGAGCAGAATGGAAAGATTTGGAAAACTCTCAGCCTGGCCATGTCAATAATAAAGAAACATGTTCAGGAGTGAATACTAAGAGTGTGGTAAAGAGAGCACTTAACAAGAAGTACGGATAGAATGAAGCCCAGGTTCTATTTATCAAGGCAAAGAGAATGGCCCTTACGCATTTCAGAGATCTTTGAGGTAAGCTAGGACCTTGAGGGCAAGGTTTCCGGAGAGGTGCCCATGGGACTTCACCATTCGCTGCCCTGTGCCGCCTCAGGACTCCGCTCCCCAAAGTCCAGGGCAGCGCCCCTCAGCGGCCGCAGCTGCGGCACCAGCCGACTCACGTGTGGCTAGTGCTGCCCTCCAGAGGGCGGAAGCGGTAAGCCTGGGCAGCATCCACCTGGTGCTGACTCTGCAGACCCGTGCACTGGCTGTGGTGCCATCCATGGCCGCTTCCATCTAGATTTCAAAGAATATTGCAGACAGCCTGGGGGCCCAGGCAGAGACCTGCTGCCGTGGTGGAGTCATCTGAGAGAGTTCCCACTAGGCAAATGCCCCATGGAGCTGTGGGAGTAGGACGGCCACAAAGACCACAAAACCGCAGAGCTACCGGTGTGCAACACCAGCCTGGGAAAGCTGCAGGCATGGGACTCAGACCCATGGGAGCTGCTGGGTGGATTGAACCCCGCAAAGCTACAGGCTGAGGTTTGAGCTCAGGCTGAGGCTGCCCGAGGCCCTAGGAGCCCAGCCCCTGCCCCATTGTGCTCAGAAGGCAAGACGGGGTCAAGGAAGACTGTTCTGGAGCCTGAAGATTTAATGTTGTTCACCCTGTTGGGTTTTGGACTTACTTGGGACCGGTTTCCCCTTTCTTCTTGCCTATTATTATTTTTTCCTTTTGGAACGGAAATGCCTATCCCATGCCTGTCCCACCGCTGTATTTCGGAGTAGATAACTTGTTTAACTTCACAGGGCTCACAGCCAGAGGGAAATTTACCTCAGGATAAATCATGCCTGAAGTCTCACTCATATCCGATTTGGATGAGACTCTGGACATTGGACTTTTGAGTTGGTGCTGGAACAAGATTTTTGGGGCTATTAGAATGGAATGAATGGGACAGAATGTTATGGTTTGAGTATTTCCCCCAAAGTTCATGTGTTGGAAACAATCCCCAATGCAACAGTGTTGAGAGGTGGGACCTTTAGAGGTGATTTAATGTCATTATCGTGGGAGTGGGTTCATTACTGTGAGAGTGAATGTCATAAAAATGAGTTTGAAAACCAAATACTGCATGTTCTCATTTATAAGAGGGAGCTAAGCTATGGGTATGCATGGTCATACAGAGTGGAATAATAGTCACTAGAAACTCCAAAGGTGGGAGGGCGATGAGGGATGAAAAATTACCTATTGGGTGCCATGTACACTCTTTGGGTGATGGGTACACTAAAAGCCCAGACTTCACCACTACACAGTTCATCCATGTAACAAAAAACATGTACCTGCTAAATTTATTGAAATTAAAAAAAAAACATTTAAAAAAACCCTCTTGCTCTCTCTGAAACATGCTTTCTTGCCCTCCTGCCATGGGATGATACACCAAGATGGTCCTTGCCAGACGCAGGCTCCCTTGACCTTGGGCTACTCAGCTTCCAGAACTGTGAGAAATAAATTTCTTTTCTTTGTAAATTACCCGGTCTGTGGTATTCTGTTACAGCAACCCAGAACGGACTAAGAGGCCATCTGTGCGTTGTAGGATGTTCGGCAGCATCCCTGCCCTCCACCCACTAGATGCCAATAGCAGCACACTCCTAGTTGTTGCCACTGAAAATGTCTCCAGACATTGTCAGATATCCCCCAGGGGAGGGCAACATCACATCACACCTTCCTTTGAGAACTCCTGGTCTTACTTGCATGGCCACTGGAGTAGAGGTGGTCACTGGGAAATTCTATTGTCAGGAGAAGCTGCAATGGAGGGGTGAGCTACGTAACTAGAAGGAAGGCTTCTAATCCCCCTCCTCCAGTTACTAGCCATGTGACTTCTCTCCCCACCCCCACTCACTCCTAGTGTCCCCTAACCAAAAAATCACACACACGCAAACTTCATTTTCATAAATGACTTTTACTTCTTTATCATTTCTCTTGACAGTAATTCTTGGCAATGTGCATATAATATGAAGGGAAGCAGAACTTTCAGAAGTCATCAAAGATATTGTCCTATTGTCCTCATTTTCTCAAACCATTAAAATATTTTCATTTATAAAAATTAATCTAAATATAAATATTGACACTAAAGATCAAAATCACTTGATGACAAAATAATTCTTCTGGAACTATAACATATGCTTATGGTTTTTAATAGTAAATTAAATCTTTGCACTTATTTGGCACAAGGAAACCTTTATAAAAATTCAAATGCCACAGAGCAGGCTTCTTCTTTTTGTTTTTGTTTTTGCAAGGCTTACACAGTACACGTTTTTGTCAAAGAAAACTGAATATTTTAACACTGTAACACAACAATAGTTGCTTTTCATGCCTCTTAAAGAAAACATTCTATTTGGAAGTCAGATCTTTTTTTTTTGTTGTTGTGTTTTTAAAAATTTGTTGTTTGTTTTGCTTTGAATCACCCCAACAGGAAAGTCAAAGATTTGCTTGTTTCAAAGGAGTCGTTTCTGTTGGATAACACATACATGGCATCAGCAAGGAGTATGATTGGAAGAAACGAAGACCCCCATCAGGAGCGGATCATAGCACACGAATCGGCAGCAAATCACACAGCAGCAAAAGAACACAGAGGTTGAAAACAACACAGGCTTTTGTGAGGCATTCCAATTATAATTAGGTTAAAGGTGTGGCTTTGGCAAATTAATCTCTCTGGCCCTTAGTTATCCAATCGGAGACATGGGAATACCTACTGCATAGGGTTGCTATGAGGATTAAAATGAAAAGAACACTGCCTCCTTCGGAGCAGGCACTTAACACTCATTAATCATACTACTGTCTTGCCTCCCAACTTTTGCCTTCTTTCTTGGATTCAGAATATATCAGGAGAAAACATTTTTTAAAAAGGTTGCTAATGCCCAACTAATTGAGTAAAATTCGGGTTCCATTTGCTTTTATAAGCACACTCTAGTCATGCATTTGAGACAGGTCCAAGTAGACCACAAACGTGTAGTATCAACTCGTGTCCATTAAATTCACAATTTGTCCTTGCTTTTCTCATGCCTGTAAATTTTCTAAGCCTATTCCCTAACCATTTTTATCTTTAAGGTCATTTTGCTACTTTGATGGATACTTACTGGGAAATAAATTTTGGAGGGCAAAAGTGTTCTCATGTGGTTATGTTTTTCAATAATTCATTTTTAGATGTGGTCATTGCGAAACCGCATCATGTTGATTCTGGACAGTGCCCTAAAGCTGAACCAATGGTGGTCTTTTTCAAGCCCCTCTCCCCTTCAGAGTGGGGAAACTCAGTAAACCCCTGGAAGAACCTTAAATTCTTAATGAGATATTGTTTCACACCCGGGTGTGGCATGGGTGAGTCAGAGCTTTCCATCCTGTGGCTGGTGACTGCAAAGCAATGGGAACGACTGGTAGCCTGGCGAGCTGAGGCTCAGCAGGAAGGAGGTGGCTGAAGGGAGACCTGCAGCCTTGATGGGGAGCAGTCCCCAAATCAGACTGTCCCTCGTGCTGACTGCAGGGGCTGGCTTTTCCCTTAGCATTTGTAAGACAAAGATGCTTGTGAGAGGTTAATAAGCATTGATAATGAATTAAATAACAACCCCCACTTTCCTTCCCTCCAACCTCCTCCAACAATTTTCCCTTGGACAAATTATTGACATGAAACCGTAGTTGAATCAAAGGGATAAAAAAAAAAAAAAAAAAGAAACCAAAGATCTTAAAGTCAACACACAGTAGCAAAGCGAACAGGGAAAAGATGCATCTTTTGAACGTGGAGCTCTGTTGTTGGAAGCCAGCGTCTTGGTTTTCTGTCTTGGATTCCCCTGGGAGCCTAAGGCAGAGAGTGGGCAAGACCGCAATGCTCGAGTCTGAGACGGCTTTCTGGGTGAGGTATCAGGACAGCCTTGTGGTGCACTGTGGCTCCCCAGGCCTTCTCCTCAGGTGGAAATCCGTACAGTAATCGATGGCTGTTGGGTCAAGGCACTGTCGTGTACGGCCGAGGCAGTGGGTCACTGGCAGTGGAGTTCCATGGTGTTAATACATCACAGCCGACTCCAGCGTGGGCTCCTGCGGTGAGATATGGAACACACTGTCAGCAGCCACTTGGCAAGCGGGAGAAGAAGCAATCAAAAATATTGTTTACTGCTTTTTATATCAAAAACTATTCCTGCTCATTGACCAGTTAAATATTTCACATCATTTAAAAAGTGATGTCATTTTTTTACCTGTACTTCTGAATCCACCTGAAATTAATTTGGGTATATGGCAATTATTTAACTTGCTTTCTTTCCCACTACCACCTCCATGGCCAATTTGCCAAGCATAGTTTTTTGTTTGTTTGTTTGTTTGTTTAATTTGTTTTGAAACCTGGCAGGAAAATCACTGTGATTTTTGCAAAATGCTTTTGTCTATTCTTTTTAATTTATTATCATATGAACTTTAATCTAAAGAAAATTCCACTGAGATTTTTATGAGAATTGGATTAAGCTATAATTTAATTTGGAAGAAACGACTTTTCTTACGGAACTATCGATGTGAGTTATTAATTGTATCACAATATTTAAGGTATCCTTGCATTCCTACAGAATCTACCTGGTAATTTATTATTTAATGCCCTACTGTGTTTAATTTGCTAATATTTTAATTCATATTCTTCATCTCTCTGAAAAAATATAATTGGTGTGTTTTGTGTATATCTGTGCATACCTGCATGTGACTGAGCATGGGGCACATGTTTACCAGCCGTGTTAGGTTTCCATAATCCGGGTTCTCATAGTTTTACAACATGAATCTTTTAGCCTTCAATTTTTTAATGCTCTGGAATATTTTCTATGCAGCATGGGAATTAACTGTTTCTTAAAAATCAGCAAAATCATTTGGCCATGGAGTCTTTTTTGGAAGGTTTAATAAATTGTAAAATTTCTTTTTATTTCTTCAGTCAGTTTTTAGTAATGCTCTGGTTTGATTCTGATGTTATTAGTATTGAATATTTTAAAACTTATTAGAATAATTTAATATCACATTATATATTATATAAAAATTTTATGTCCTATTATAATCTATTTTAATTTAAAGTTTTTCTTCATGTGACTTACAAAAAGATTTCTATTTTTTTTCCAGATAATCAACTCTTGAATTTATGATAATTTCTATAGTTTTCTGGTCATAATTAATTGGTTTCTGTTTATCTTTGATGTCTGGAATTCAATGTCTAGATCATTTGTTTTGCTTCTTTCTTCTTTAACAAGGAAGAAAATATTTCATACTACGAATTTGACTCAGTGCAGTTTTATATGTATCCTATTTGCTTTGATATATGTAATGTTATCTTCTAAGGGCTCTGTGGATTTGCTTTTTTCTTTAATTCAATAGTTACTTTGAAGTGTGTATGTGAGAGCGTGCATGTTTATGTGCATGCATAGTTGTATATGTGGGTACAAATGCTTTTTAACTTCCAAGTAGGGTTTCTGCTTACCTTTTGTTCTAATTTCCTAGATTTGCCCTGTCCAATCTGGTAGCCACTAACCACATGTGGCTATTTACATTTAGATGAACTAAAATTAACTAAAATTTAAAAATCAGTTCTATAATGCAATAGCCACATTTCAAGTGCTTGATAGCCACATGTAGCTAGTGGCTATTGTACTGGACATCGCAGATGTAGAATAGTGCCATACCATTATACAAAGTTCTATTAGACAGAATCACTCTAGATTATGTTTGGCATTGTGGTCACTGAAGGTAGTTTTATACTTTCTACTTTTTGGGATTTATTGAGGTTTTCTTTGTAAGCTGGTATAAAATCAATTTTTATAAATGGTCCATTGATGCTTGGAAAGAAAGTGAATAATCTGTAAAGTGTGAAGTTGAATAAATTCTTTTTTTTTTTTTTTTTTTTGAGACAGAGTCTTGCTTTATCACCCAGGCTAGAGTGCCATGGCATCAGCCTAGCTCACAGCAACCTGAAACTCCTGGGCTCAAGCCATTCTCCTGCCTCAGCCTCCTAAGCATTAAGACAAAGATGACATTTACCATCAAATCCTTGATGGTACTTTTCCTTTCTTTGGTCCTGTTCATCGAGAAACTACAGGCACACACCACCACGCCCAGCTAATTTTTTCTGTTTAGTAGAGACAGGGTCTCACTCTTGCTCAGGCTGGTCTTGAACTCCTGAGCTCAAGCAATCCTTCCACCTTACCTCCCAGAGTGCTAGGATTACAGGCGTGAGCCACCAAGCCTGGCCAAATAAACATCTTAATTAAAGCTTAATAATTACACTACTCAATTCTCTAATTTGTATTTATTTATGGCATATTTGTGCTGCTAAAGGCTGATAAGGGAGTTTTAAAGTTACCAACCATCGCACTATAAATTGTATTGCTCTATTGTCTTCCAAATTGAGAAAGCCTCATGACTTAACTACCTTTATTTTACCAAAATTAAAACATCCTTCCTCCTTGTTTTCTCTCAATGCTCCTTGTCTTGAATTCTCCTTTGGCTGAAAGTAATATTTCTGCCCTTTCTTTTTTGTTTAGTAAATATTGTCCATTCTTTCGTTTTTAATCTCTCTGTGTTACTTTAAGGTAATTTACTTTTATTTCATTTTAAAAAGTAACTTATTGAGGTGAAATCCATATAACATAAAATTAACCATTTTAAAATGAACAATTCAGTGGTATTGAATACACTCGCAAGGTTGTACCACCACCACCTTTATCTAGTTTCAATATATTTCCAACACTCCAAAGTGAAACCCCTTACCCATTAAGCACTTTCTTCCTATTCTGCCTCCCCACAGCCCCTGGCAACCACACATCTATGTTCTGTCTTTGTTAAAGATAATTTATTTTTAACTATCTTATTTATAACCAATTCCTTCCCAGACCCTGGTGGTCTGCCCTTTTAATATGGTAATGCATCTTTTTAGTTCTTTTAAGTAACAGCCAGGAGCAAGGCGAATAGACTTTAAAAGGTCAGGGTCAGTGGCTGACCAATGAAGGGAAGGCAGTGAGTGGCACTGTTTCGTACAGCGCCTAAGGGAGTAGATTGTCATTCAGAATGATGTGCCCACCACTATGCCATTACCTGGTGTTTCCGTGCTCATGAGACAGGGACAATGAGGGGCAGGGGAGGGATGGGTGATACATGAAAGGCAACAGATTGTCCTGCTTCAATCTTGTCATCCCAGACATGATCTACACCCAGCATAACCGGTCACTGAGACAGCTTAGTTGGATCATCGTTTCCTATATAAGCAGCATCAAGCATTTGCTAAAATTCTAACACATATTTTGGTTTTTAAGCAAATGATCCATTAGCCTGCTTTACATGATATCAAGCGTTTGTGCAAATTATCTACTGCCCCTTCCTTTGTCACATTTAGGGATAGCTGCTGATTTTTTTCAAGAATACACCATTAATGGCTAAAAGGAAATTTAAGAAAGAGAGAATATGGATGGAAAACAATAGAAACTCACACACCTCAACCAGACCTTATAGTCATGTGTACATATATTTTTATTTCTCTTATATCAAATCTTGTTACGGTGGAGACATAATTGAGAGGACATGCCCACATTTTAAGAGGTTAGCAATACCAGGCAGGATGTTATTCACCTTTTTCAGAACCCCCAAAGCCAGGGGACCATGAGACCATGCAGGGAAGATGCTTTTTGGGGCTCTGATGGAGGGTTGGGGTGCAGAAGGAAAAGCTGTAGAATGGAGATACCATCCACAGTGATGAGCATTAAGACAAAGATGACATTTACCATCAAATCCTTGGTGGTGCTTTTTCTTTCTTCAGTCCTGTTCGTTGAGGAGCCTTGGAAAATGAAGTTGCGGTTAAATGTTTTAATGGTAGTTACTGAAGATGTCTCAATTTTTTCAGCTAAAAGGAAATAAATGGGAATAAGTGTTACCCAGAAGAAGGACTGATTGTTAAGGAAAAAGACCAGGTGGCCAGATTACTTAGGTTTTTATTCTAGGCTTGGCGTCTCTTTCCTATACTGTGTTTGATGCAGAATCTTTTTATTTTGTGTTTATTTTTATGATTGACCAAATAAGTCAAGGCGCCATTTGTAGCTTTCTGGGAAAAGGTAGCTTGGAAATAACCCAATAGAGTCCATAAATTCTTATCTATAGTCCTGAAGTATAAAAGGCTGCAAATTTTTATAACTTTGGAGCCCAAATCATCTGATTACAAAACCTGACCTGAGCTGACATGTGGCTATTTAAGGTCCTTGTCCACCTCACCAAGGGTGAATGTTCTCATGCTTTGCTGCAAGGACATCAATGTGTTTGATTATCAGATGCTGCCCACACACCATGGGGGGTGTTAAGAAATATACAGTACATGTAATGTGTGTCGTATTACCTTTATAACACCCAAGAAATTGTGAAATACATACGGACTCAAGGGTTTCAAATAAAGGATTATAGATCTGTGATAAATTTTTAACTGTATAAGGGTTTTGTAGAATATAAAGTAAGCATTCAACAAATGTTTATTAAATGATGAATGCCAGAACCAAGGCTCAAAGGCACATCTTCTGACTTTCTATTCTACTATTTGTAAATCAAAATTTCTCTTGTGGCTTCGGAACCCAGGGAAATCATTAAAAATGTCCACTGGATAAAGGTGACATGACTGGCATCGCTGGAGTCCCTTTTAGGCTGGAGAGTGTGGCAGACGCTTTTGTTCTTCCGTCCACTTCTCCCTGACAGTCACCATTCCAGCACATTCCAGCAGATCCTACCACAAGCACTGCCACTTGCTCTTGGCTCATGCTGGGGCAGATCAGAAGTGCCAGGGAGTTAGTGACCCCAGAAGCAACCCTCAGCCAGAGATGGATGGGAGTTAGAGGACACATAGCCCATCTTCCTCCCCTTTGGCAGGAGACTCTGAGGCGAAGTCAACTTTCTCTCTCAGAGGTTCCCAGGAGGAGTTAGCTTATTTGCCCAAAGAAATAACCTACTAACTAAAGTTGCCCTGTATTGGCTCACTTTCCTTCCCTGAATCATTTCTCTCTTTCCCTACCAGTGCTTCCTGGAATCACCTCCCAAATAAATTACTTGCAATCCCATCCTTGTCACAGGTTCTCTTTCTTTCCTCCCGGAATATTACAGGGGCTCAAACACTTTGGTTATATAAATTGCCTTTGCACCGCCAGAGTCACAGCCACAAGCATGCCTGTCCCCCAGACAGCACACATTGTACCTGTTAGGTGTGAATTTATCCATCCCTTCCTCCCCCTCCCACCTGCCCAACACCAAAAGAATGTTACTTCCATGTGTGCATATGTGTTGATCAATTAGTGCCAATTTAATGGTACTAATTACATGTGGTGTTTGTTTTTCCACTCTTGTGATACTTCACTGAGAAGAATGGCCTCCAGCTCCATCCAGGATAATACAAGAGGTGCTATATCACCACGGTTTTTTGTGGCTGAGGAGAACTCCATGGTATACATATACCACATTTTATTAATCCACTCATGTATTGATGAGCACTTGGGTTGTTCCCACATCTTTGTGATTGTGAATTGTGCTGCTATAAACATTCGAGTGTAGGTGTCTTTATTATAGAATGTCTTTTTTCCCTTTGGGTAAATACCCAGTAATGGGATTGCTGGACGAAATGGTAGTACTACTTTTAATTCTTTGCAGTATCTCAATATTACTTTCCATAGAGGTTTCTTCTGGGGGGACCCAAGTCAAGATAGGCAGGAGAGATCCTGCGTGAGAACTCTTCATTCGATCTGGCCCTCAAACTCAGATCTCTAAGTTACTCACAGTAAATGATTCAGGTTGAATTTTTTGGTAACTCTGTGGTTTTAATTTAAGCATACCTGTCACTGGTGGAGCAGGTAATTTCCTCCTCTGCTGTCTTGATGTGTCTATGGTTTGTACCTACAAACAGAACACAGTGATCAATATAACTTTGCAAAGCCAAAGTTATTTTATCTTCTAGATTTTCCAGGTCATGTAACATTCCAACAGAGGGAGTGAGGGACAAACACACCTGGTTCCTTTGCTTCTGGGCACGTTTCCTTGTGAGTCGCACACACGGTGCTATGTTTAATCCTGCAATGGTCAGGGCTGAAATCCGGCTCTCGATATCAGAAATCTTAATGCAACAGAAAGACAGGATTGGCAAAGAGAAAATACAGATGGGGAGAATCTTTGTTAAAAGTGTTATTGAGTTTATAAAGAACAAATCTGCTTTGATGTATGTTCATTCGTTCGTTCAACTTCTACCAAGCACCTCTCTACAGTGTGTAGTGGGAAGATAAAACACAAGCCCTTCTTTATAAATTTACATTTCTAATTTGGTAGCTATAAGCATGTCAACAACCCTGTCAGAGTGTGCCTAGGGATAAATGGAAGGCTGGGGCCACTATGGGCACCCCAGCCCAGGACCACCGGACTTAGCACAGGGGCGGGGGTAGGGTGGTCAGGGAAGGCTTCCTTAGAAGCCAACATGTAAACTGAGCATGAAGGACAGGTGTGATTTATAGGTTCTGCTTCCTTCTTCCATAACTTCATGAATCCAAAACCACAGCACCAGGTTTTAGGAGGGAGGCCCAGCAGCCCCCAGTTCAAGTCCAACTCCTCCATTGAGAGGCCAAGTGGCTTTGAGAAACTCACTCCCCTCTCTGGGCATCAGTTTCCTCATTTATAGTGTGGGAGGGTCAGAGAAAACTCAGATTTCCTTCCTGCAAAGTCTGAAGGCAGAAACAGAGAGCAAGAGCCCACTTAGTTCCTAGAGAGAACCGTGTCCCCAGAGATGAAGAAGACACTGTCCCTGCCCTTCGGAAAAGGGCATTACTATGAGCCAGGAACCACGCTAAGTGCATTAAACACATGAACTCATCCATGCCTCAAAATAGTTTCATGAAGTAAGTGCCTTCTCTTGGTTTCACAGATGACAAAACTGTGGCTCAAAGGGATAAGTGATAAACCCAACATCTCACAGCTGGTCTGGGGCAGGGCTTGGAATTAATGTCAATGTCCGTGCTCTCACTACATTGCCATATTCTCAGAGGACTTGCCAAGGCCTGGCATGGGGGACACTGGAAGAGGCAGGAAAAGGCTAGCAGAGTTGGGGGAAGAGGCAGGGATATGCTGAGATGGCACGTCCTGGGTGTTGCGGGCACCACATGGCACCCTGAAGGCAGGCCCAGCAGCCAACATGTGTGTGCCCCACCCCTGAGAGGTCTGTTGCCTCCCTTCGCCCTCCACAATTTTGTGCTACTCAAGACAAATTCTAATTCTGCGGCATTTACTGAGGGCTTCCTTGGACAAAGCCTACTGGGATAGGTGCTAGAGCAGGTGCAGGAGCAAGGGCTCAAGGGTCAGCAAATTTGGGGATGCCTCCCCTGCCCCTGAGAGGTGGCTGCCTCAGTCGGAGAAGGAGGGGAAGGTAGGTGAAGGCCACGTCTGTGGCAGCTGGTGGCAGGATGCAAGCGAAGCTGCTCAGTAACAAGCCCCAGAAGGAGCCATCGTGAGCCTTGCCCCTTCCTGGCCCCCAGATGCCTTCCTGTTCTGACTGCTCAGATTTCACTTTGCGACTTGCATTCCTTTGGTTTATAGACCAATAAATTGCACAAGCCTCTGAGAAAAGTTGCAGGCTAAGCTTTTACCAGTCATTCCCAACTGGTGTGGATTAGATGCCCACATTCTTCCCTGGGAGCAGTTCTGATGGAGAGCCTTGCTCAGAGGGCCCTAGGTCAAGGCAAAAGCAAGCTGCTGACCTCATGCGCTGACTGTTAGGTTCTGGAATAAAAAACTTTAGTCCATAGGACAAAGGACAAAGAAAGAGGAAAGGAGACCACTGAGGGCTGATTTTGCCTATATTTTGTTATCTCTCTATGTAATTATGTCCCACTTCATTCCTAAGACTGCATGCCTAACAAGACACAGATTTGCTAGAAGGGGATGACTAATTCAGCTCTGAGTCTCCTGGGAGCTAAAGCCAAGAGCCCAGTGTAGGACTTTATGTCCATAAGATAAAGACCAAGTACTCAGAAGAGCAGATTTTCCTGACACCAAGAGTTCAGAGAGACTATCTCCAGGAATGCTCCTAGAAACCACCTTGCATGACGGCACCCTTAGCACACTCCCCACGGGCCACTCTGTAATCTCCTTCAGCACTGGACAATGACAGTCCATCCCAAAGGTAAACTCTAAGTTGACAACATCCTTAGAATCTGTCCCAATCCAGGAGCACAATTTAGCACATCTATCGTCCTCAGTGGGGGCCCTCCTATCATCCCACCAGAATCCCTCTGGGAGATGAGACTAGACTTTGGATGAGAACAGACAACAGGGAGTTGGAGGTTTTGTTTTCTGGCAGCAACTCTGAGTGTAGGGAGAGTCTGCGCATGCTTGGAGGTCCCATTGAGACATCTGAAGAGCTGACAGCAGGGTCAACAATCTCCCAGGCAAATTAAGGACTCCTAGGTGAGTGCATTCGCCTGATGGCGGGACCAGCACTTTTCTCAGGAAACCACACAGCACAGTCTGGTTGAGAATGTGGGCTGTGAGGTCAGAAAGACTTGGGTTAAAATCCAGGTTTTATTACTTTCTAGCTATTGAAAGTAGTTTTGGGCAAGTGGTTTAACCTTTTGGAGCCTCAGTTTCCTCAGATATAAAAGGAGAATAATAACAGTAGCCACTTCATGGGGTTGCTGAAAAGTTTAAACACAATAATGAGGTAAAGCACTAAGCACAACCCCTGGCAAAATGTAAGGCTCACTGAACATTGGGCATTTATTATTGATAACATTATCATTACATTTAAAAATAAATAATGGGCACATTTAAAAGCATGCCAAATGGCCATTTGGGACCCTAGGATTTTCTGCCATAAAACATGGCTCTAAGAATTTAAGTGTAGGCTGGGCGCGGTGGCTCATGCCTGTAATCCTAGCATTCTGGGAGGCCGAGGCGGGTGGACTGTTTGAGCTCAGGAGTTTGAAACCAGCCTGAGCAAGAGCGAGACCCTGTCTCTACTAAAAATAGAAAGAAATTAATTGGACAACTAAAAATATATAGAAAAAATTAGCCGGGCACGGTGGCACATGCCTGTAGTCCCAGCTACTCGGGAGGCTGAGGCAGAAGGATTGCTTGAGCCCAGGAATTTGAGGTTGCTCTGAGCTAGGCTGACACCACGGCACTCTAGCCCGGGCAACAGAGTGAGACTCTGTCTCAAAAAAAAAAAAAAAAAAAAGAATTTAAGTGTAGAAAAATTTGGAAGCAGGAATAACTAATTATCCAAGAAAATCCTCCAAACACCCATAAATATTACTTCCTGCTACATGATTCAAGAAGTATTTGCTGCACAATGTACCAGAAAACAAATAATTTGATTCTACTGTTTATAACTTTGGCAATAAATTGATCAAGTCTTGGCGAAATTTATGGAAAATAATTTTTTTGAGGAGAGTTGCTCTTCAGTCATTCCTACTGATGATGAATAGCCAACAAGGCCATCTGTCTGCTGTGACCATTTCTGGTCTACAGCGAGGACCCGTCCACAGAGCGGAGAACTGTGCCCTCTCATTCTCAAGAGTGGTTAATGATGTTAGGAGTTGTGATTTTCTTTAAATTCAAAATATTTACTTTTAAAATAAATACCACCTGAAATTGTCATCTTCTCTATCCAGAGGTGGTTTCTATTGACCACAATTCTCCCAAGGGTGCAGTTTTAAGATGCAGAATCTATAGAAATGTCAATGGACCAGGGGGTCTATACTGAATTTATGCTGCACAGACCAGTGTTTCTCAAACTTGAGTAACATATGGGCCCCTTTTCAGGAAAAAAATAAATTGTCATGGTTCCCTGAGACTAGGTATGTGTCTGCAGACTCCAGTTGGGGAATAAGTGGCTTAGTCCACAGTCAATTTTGAATGACAGAGTCCAAGGCCAAGGGAACATCCATAAAAACTGCAAACAGGCTTCTTCACAAAGTTATGGAGACTGCGGCAATCAGTTTTCAAATAGCCATATCTAAATGCAGCTTGCTCCTCATACAAAATATTGGCCTGAGAAATCTATGCTTCCGATCTCATTCATTTATTCATCCCATTTTTATCAAGTGCCAAATCTGTATTAGGTACTGTGGTAGGCACTGGGGTTACTGTGGTAAGTTACCTGCTAGTCCTGTCCTCATGGAGCTTTT
>RJWJ010007580.1:0-56835 GCA_004363605.1 Indri indri | reverse complement strand
CCAGACAGGGTAAATCTTTTTTTTTCTTTTCTTTTTTTTTTTTTTTTTGAGACTGGATCTTCTGGCTTCAAGCGATCCTCCTGCCTTGGCCTCCCAAAGTGCTAGGATTACAGGCAAGAGCCACAGTGCCCAGCCAAGATGAAAACCTTTTGAGAAAATAAATTTGGCCTTATATCTAGAGGGAGTTGGAAAGAAAAGAACCTAAAAATAACATGACTAGTGAGGAGGCTACTACAGTAACCAGGCACATACTAACAAGGGGGACAGAAAGAAGATGAGATAAAGGGAGTAAAACAACAGGAGGAAGAAAAATCATGCCATATTTGATTAAGATATCAGGAGAATGATGAGTTTATTGGCAGAAATGGGTAAGATATATACAGCAATAAAGTGGTTGAGAACATGAATTTTGAGTCTACGACTTGTGTTCTTGAACTGATTCCATGATTCATTAGCTTTTCAGCTGTGAGCAAGTTACTTAGCTTTACTTAGCTTCCAAAAGCCCTAGTTTTAGTTCCCCATAATGGGACTATACACCCTAAATTACTGTGAGTATTAAATATGATAATATATTTAGAAGAATGTAATATAATGCCTAGCACCTATTAAGCTCTTTAAAGTAGTAAATGTTATTACTAAGATGGAAGGGAGATCCATTTTCAGAAAAAGATACTGAACTTGACTTCAGACACTCCGAGTATGAGGTGAAGATAGATTTGAATTTTAAAAATCCATCAAGGTTAACAATGGTTTTGACATTTACTACGGGGGGAAATATTCACAAATTATTAATGGTCAATAAAAACATAATCTGCATCATCTACAAATCATGAACTTCAAAGAAAGTAACACATGAGGTACTCACTTGCACATCAGGAGAAGTATTATCCTGAGACAAAGCATAAAGGATTCCAATGCAAGAATTCAAGTGTTGAGAAGAACTTATTCCTCCTAAATACCTGTGTAGGGACCCCAAAGCCAATGAGTGCCCTGTTCTGGTAACCACATCCCTTGCTGATTTCAATCTGTAATTATGAAAATAAAAATAAACGGTAATCACTGGGAAAAAAACTAATTTATGTACATCGTAACTTAAGCAAAACTTTTTATATGAACAGTTACAAAATTCAGAAATATATTTACTGTTAACTGATAAAATTCTGAAATAGCCCAAAAGGTATCTTGTAAAGCAGCAGTCCCAACTGTTTTGCCACCAGGGACCAGTTTCATAGAAGACAATTTTTCCACGGATGGGGGTGGGGTGGAGCTCAGGTGGTGATGTGAGTGATAGGGAGTGGATTTTCTATGGATGGGGGATGGGCAGGAAGGGAGAGGATAGGAAGAGCTCAGGTGGTGACGTGAGGCCCAGTTCCTAACAGGACACTGACTGGTACCAGGCGCTGGGGACTGGAGTTGTAAAGGAAAAAATTTTAAATAAAAATGTCTTCACACTATTAATGATTATTTTAGTATGGACAGTTTTAATGTCTTTCAGATACACACACACACACAAAGTTTATAAGATAGGTATTATTGTTACTTTATCATTAAGTTACATTTTAAAAACATGCTGAGATACTTTAATTTCATAGAAAGAGTTTTAACTCAAGAATTTTGATTTTAAAATTAAATATATTAATAAGTTACTATTAGGAATTTTCCATGTACTGTGTTGCTAACTTAAATGCTTTACAGTCAATTGTTCTTTACAATCTTCCCAACAATCCTGTGGTTCATACTATTACCAGTTCCTTTTTTTCTTTTGAGACAGAGTCTCACTCTGTCGCCCCAGCTGGAATGCAATGGCATCATCTGTAACCTCAAACCCCTGGGCTCAAGTGATACTCCTGCCTCAGCCTCCCAAGTAGCTGGGACCACAGGCATGTGCCACCATGCCCAGCTAATTTTTTTGTAGAGATAGGGTCTAACTCTTGTTCAGGCTGGTCTCAAACTCCTGAGCTCAAGCGATCTTCCCCCTTCGGCCTTCCAGAGTGCTAGGATCACAGGCACGAGCCACCACACCTGGCCCTTACCACTTCCTTTTTACAGACAAGACAACCAAAATGATAACTAAAGCAACTCTCACAAAATAACCAACTATTAAATGACAGAATTGAGATTTGAGTTGAGTTAGTAATCTGATTCCAGAATTCAAACTCAACCAAACTGAACACCAATGTCCAGTAGACTGCAAGTTCAAAAGGCTGTCTGTACTACTACCATGACTACTAATTTATTATATATTTATAACTCATATAACCGTGAATTTTTTTTAATAACAAAAAATATTTTTAGAGATGAAATTATGCCCTGTTGCCCAGGCTAGAGTGCAGTGACACAGTCATAGCTCACTGTAGCCTCGAACTCCTACGGTCAACCCATCCTCCTGCCTCAGCCTCTGGAGTAGCTGGGACTACAGGTGTGCACCACCATGCCATGCTAATTTTGTTTTCATTTTTTTAGAGATGCGGTCTTGCTATGTTGCTTAGGTTGGTTTTGAACTCCTGGTCTCAACTGCGCCTCCATCTTAGCCTCCCGAGTAGCTGGGATTATAGGTGGGATTTACTGCACCTGGCCCATGAACTTTTATTTGTAGTTGTTTTGTTTCTTCATTTTACTTTCATATTTACTACCTCATTTACTTTAACATTCTGAAATAGGTAAAGCAGTATTAACGACCTGTTATTTGGAATACAGGATGACTGGCTGAGAGGATTCGGTAACCTACTCAAAGTTCCAGAGCTGGTAGAAATGAAAGTACAGTTTGTTTCCTGATCTGCAGCCTACAGCCTTTTTCTGTAGACTCTGTAGACTGTTCTTACTACCGATCATATATATATATGTATATATATGTATATGTATATATATGTGTATATATATATAATATATATATATATATTTTGCATGATAAAAGTCCCTAAGTGTCTCATTATCCTAGAGTCTATTCCATTGGTGGTCAATTATATCACTATATTACAGTGATCTTTCTCTTATTATATAAAGACTAAGGCTGAAATAATAATAGTTTTATATTATAAGACCAACAGGCCAAAGGGGTTCTTTTTTATTTTAAAGTACCCATACTTATCAATTTTTCTTTTCTTAGCTAAATCTCAGAATGAAGTTGTTTCTAGTTCCAACAAAACAGCAAGCGATACTCAGTTTTGACACATAGCCCATGAGTATTAAATAAAAAATTCACTTACTTGTCAAAGCTTATTTGAGCTAATCCAGCTGTAAAAGCTCCATCATCAACCACTTGGGCTAATCTGGCCCATGCCTCTGCAGCTGCACATCTCAGCAGGGGGTTGGGACTTTCTAGGCCTCCCATCACTAATGTTAAGGCAAGTCTTCTCACTTCTTCTGGACCTAAACTTCCCTTGGAGCCAGCCACATACTGAAATATGTAAAGAACAACCCAAATTTACAGTTGTAGTAAATTCTTTTATCCAGTTTGGAATGTATATTCTGGTTAACCAAATGTGTTCATACTTAAATTGCAACTTCAAAAAATCAGAACACAAAAATCCATGCTGATCATACAAACACAACTTGATTTTTTTTTTTTCCACAAAGCACTCTAGAATTTTAAACCTCTAAGCAACAATATGGCAATCAATTATCACTGAGGTGTAAATGTATTCAGAACATTAATAGAAATATTCATAAAATGAACAACCAATGAAGCCTATTATATTTTACCGTACTTAGAAACAGTAAGTCATAAATATAACAACAAGTCAGATTTGGTCCACAGGCCACAGGCCATCAATCCCCAATGCATGGCTCTCAGCTCAGACTATAGGTTTCATTTCTGACTAGTAAGTTTTATGTGGAGAAAAAGTAAAAGGAGAATTCCAAATCCGGAAACATTTTCATCAGGAGATTAAGAAAAATGAAAGAACATCCTCCTCGCTTTCTGCTATAGGTGGTTGCTGTTGAAATGGGCAAATTCATGAAAGCTGGGAAAGTGGTGCTAGTCCTGGCCAGACACTGCTCCGCATGCAAAGCCATAATCATGAAGAACATGGATGATGGCACCTCAGACCACCCCTACTGCCATGCTCTGGTGGCTAGACTTGATCACTATCCCCACAAACTGACAGCTGCCATGGGCAAGAAGATTGCCAAGTGGTCGAAGACCAAGTTTTTTGTGAAAGTTTGTAACTACAATCTCACCTCATGCCCACAGGTACATATGGAAATCTCCTTGGACAAACCTGTTGTCAACAAGGATGTCTTTCAAGACCCTGCTCTTTTTTTGGAGACGAAGTCTTGCTCTGCCTCCCGGGTTAGAGCGTAGTGGCATCACCATAGGTCACTGCAACCTTAAATTCCTGGGCTAAAGCGATCCTCCTGCCTCAGACTCCCAAGTCAATGGGACTATAGGAATGCGCCACTACACCTGGCTAATTTTTCCTGTTATATTTTTAGTAGAGACAGGGGTATTGCTCTTGCTGAGGCTGGTCTCAAACTCCTGAGCTCAAGCGATCTTCCCGCCTTGGCCTCCAAGAGTGCTAGGATTACAGGTGTGAGCCACCATGCCTAGCCAGAGACCCGACTCTTAAGCACGAGACCTGATGGGAAGCCAAAGTTAAATTTGAAGACAGGTACAAGATGGGCAAGAACAAGTGGTTCTTCTAGAAGCTGCTGTTTTAGATGTTTTTTGTTTCATTCATTAAAAAAATAAATAAATAAAAAGCAAATATTTCAAAATTTTTTAAAAAAGAATTACCTTCAGGAAACTAGAAACTGAAGAAACAACATGTAACTGAACTACTTGCTGACGAACTCCTTTTGTGTGCTTTATACTGTCCAAAAGCTGTTCCAACATAAGAATCCTAAAATCAGAAGCAATAAGATTTAAAAGTAGATAAAACTTGCTAATAAAGAACAAAATAAACCAAAGGGCAGTACTGAGTATCTACTGCTAATTTGTTTTGTTGCATTATTTTGTTGGAACTACTAAAAGGAGATAAACTGCCCTTGAATATCTTGATGTATTTTAGGAAAAGAAATATAACTAACAGGAAGATAGTTTGATTAGGGGTTATTCTGATAGTACGGGAGAAGCATTATTTTGTGAAAAAAATTACAAATGCATTACTTAATAAAGACTGTTTTTTAACCTGCATCTCTGGCAAGTAATAAAGATTTCACCTGGGCAAACTGTGCCATTTCAGTTAACTATTTCCTAAACAAAACATACCTACAAGTTACTTGCATCAGCTTTTTTGGTCTCTTCTCCCCACTCTGGTATCTTTATTTTTCCTAAAACATGGATAAAATTCATTCCTAGAAGCAGGGCAGTTCTCAATACCATTTAAGTCTCATACTTCAGGTTTTTTAAACTTGAAATACTGCAGTATTTGTAAATGTGAGAATACACATTCCAATAACAGGAAAACTATATTTGAGATAATACTAACAAATTTATTCAATACTAATATAACTACACGAAAATTTATATGTAACACATAGCCTTTAATATCACAGAATTTGGCCTTCTTATAGGCAGCTTACATATAAGCAAAGTTACTCTTTGCTTTTCTGTCTGAACCAGTATGAAGTATTACAACCAACAGACCTTTCCCTGCAGCTCTTTAGCAGATACTTAAGACAGATGATTCCTCTTCTTAGAGAAAGGAGGAAAAAAACTTCAATGCCCACCCAGGAAAAAAAAAAAAAAGCATTAACCCACAATTATCAAATTCTCATCAAGTTTCAGCAGATTCAACACCAGAAACATTATGGGGAACTCTGAAATCTTTCGCCCAAACATTTCTATGGAAGTTTCAGTACTGACCAACATTTTGTTCTTAATCTCAGGACTCACTGGATTTAAATACATTAATTCATCTTAAAGTTAGCACCAATTTATGTCTTCTATAGTTAAGGAGAAGCAGCACAACCCTTTGAACCCCCAATTATACTTTAAAAATATACTTGGGATCATACTATATATACAATTTTAACTTTTGCTTTTCTCATTTAACATTACCTTTCTAACACTTTTCAAATCATTTTTATTCTTTGATAATCTTTGTGAACCCAAATTTCATTATACACATGTACTATAATCTAGTCAACGATTCTCCTACTTTTAAGAAAACTTTTCCAGTTTTCACAATTCTAATTATGATGAATATAAACAGTATTTTTTTGTCTGGGGTTGAATATGTCCATTAGCTATCTGACTATCTTCTGTCAACTGTTTTTCGTGTCCTTACAGCACAGAGGTTTTAATTCCTTATGTTAAGATTAAAGATATGTAACCATGAAATAAGCCACCCATCTTTCTGTCAATTTCTCCTTTTAAAACATTGGTTTTTTAGCTCCATAGTTCCTTTCTCTTCTTTTCTCCCTTTAAATCAAGAAAGTGGAAACTACGTTGAAGATAATTTTTTTGGTTGTGAATTATCTTGATGGCAGGAATAGTGACTTATAATTTATCTTCATCCCTCTAGTATCTTGTGTTTAGCATGTAGTAGGCAGTCAAATGTGCTTGTTGAGCAATCATAAGACAACTACGTTGAGTAGGTAAAAAGAGGGCATGACCCAGGCTGAACATGGCATATGGATATGACTTTACCTGACTCTAATGTACTTTCGATAATATCTTTAACTAGATCTCTATCATTCTGTTGAGGTTACAAGGCAAGCTATGCTCCAAATGGCAATTTTGTTATTAAATCAGGATATGGGGATTGTGCCTTTAAGAAATCCAACTGTACAAGAAGTTAGAGAAAAAAGGAAGGTGTGTAAATCACATGTATGTATTGTATGCGTTGGGAAAAGCAGTATGTAAAAATTTATGAAATATTTATAAGAGTGGATCACTAAGAATTGTGAAAACCACAGCACTCGAAGAATATTTACAAAAATATTTCCTTATTTCAAGTGAATTCTGTTCGTCATAATAAAGCTGAAAAACTCAGAAAAGCACATTAGAGAAAAATAAAATTCACCCATAATGCCACCATCTAGAAAGAGTCACCATTAACATTTTGACATCTTTGTTTTTGTTTTTCTCCTCCTAGGTGTATGGTATAATTATCATAAAACTGGAATCACATTGTGCATACTTTGTTAGTAACTTGTTTTTCCCCCCTAAACAACATTATCAGGGATTTTCCTATCTTATTACCTACTACAGTGAAAAATTTTAAATAGATATTAGTATTATATAGTTTGGAGATACAATAATTTATTTAACCAATTTCCTAGTCTGGGACATTGAGGCTATTTCTAATTTTTCTTATGATAAATAACATCATAAATATTCTACATATAAAACCTTTTCTGCCTGTTGTTCAAGGCCATATTTAAGGCATTTTGTTTTAAGAACATATTTATTCCCAAATTACCCTCCAGGAAGATTGTGGAGGTTAAATACAACATCAAAGGAGAATTAAGGATAACTGTATAATCCAGTTCACAAGTTTCAAAACCTAAAACATCATTTTTAGACCATATCCTACATGAATTATAATGGAATTGTATCATCTTGAAAATACTAAAACTACATAAGGTTAGAGCTTGAGAATTTTGTTATGTCATACTGTAATTTGACCTGTATCATTTTCTTGTCCACATCCATGAGCCAAAGCCAAAGACTATAAAATAGCATGCCGGAGCCCAAAATTTTTTCCTCCATCATTTGCCCCCCAATCCTGACAGAGACTGAATATGCTATTAATTAATTAAGGGCTCAAGATACATGCTGACATCAATACATTTACAGATTTCGACAAAAAATTCTGAATCTTCAGGAAGATGGAGATGACTTACTCTTAGTAATGCTGAATTGGTATTCCTAAGTAGTAGCAATTTTAATACATAATTATCAGTTTGGAAGGAAATGATAGACAATAAAACAAAGTTTTGAGTCTAGATGGGATAAAAATACATAGTTAACTGAATAAAGGGCAAAGACATAATGACATTTGAAAATGCCGATTTTCTTTATACTTTTAGGGAGGGTGTATTAATGGCAAAAATTTTTAGTACTGAGAGCTGTAACTACATAAGCTTTTCCTCTCTGTCCATCAACTCACAAGTGACATCACTTGCTGAAGCAGTACATTTATCAGAATCACTTAAGGGGTTTTAAAAAGTCTAGTGCCCACCATAGTATGCACACCATACTAATAAATTATAATCTTTAGTATTTTTGAAAGTTGTCTGGATGATTCCAATGTGCAAGTCAAGGGTGGAAGAATCCTTAGGTGAAATAATTCATTTGTTACAATTAGGTGTAAAATATATTTAAAAGTAACCACAAACGACATATGAACAAGATCAATAATACTTCTGTATAAAATATTTTGACACTCTAACCTTTAAACATTTTAGTGCTTTAATATTAGCAAGGCAAAGTTTTCTTATTTTTAGAATACTATAATAAGCAGAACAGAGAACCAAATAATTAAAAGACACTTTAATTTCTAAACTCATAAATAAAATTCATAAAAAAACTATTAACAATCTTAAGGCAATCTCATATTATAAAGATTTAATTTTAAACTGTTCAAATATGAGGCTAACCACAATAACGACAAAATGTTTTGAAATATTCAGTTATTAAACATGGATGATTTAAGACTTTTCTTTTCTGGAAATGCAGACACAAGGCCAAAAGGAAAAGGGCTTGCCATTTTATACAACTATCATATCTATGATAACAGGAAATTAGAAACTTAACTTTCTTATCCATGCAGTTTCTTTCCTCTGGTTCTCTAACGACACCCACTGGAGACTGCTGATAGTTGCCTATGACCCACTTTCTATGTCTGGGATCCTGCCAGACCACTTTAAAAAATCTCTAAATTACTGCCTACTATCTTTATTCAGTTAGAATCTGAACAGAATGATAGGTTTTGCTGTTATCTGTTCTCTATGTTTTTATTAAAACAAACGAAAGTTACCCTTCCTTGAATATTCACTTATATTATTATAATCCAGGTGGGGGGAAAACTATAAGTTATTTTTAAATTCATTGAACTTAAACAATAGAAACAAGAAAGCATCTCCTTGAAACTACAATTGGGTAATAAATATGGGAAGAAAAACTTCTCTAGGAGAATAATAAAATCACTATTTTTCAAAAGGAAAGGTTGTAAGAAATAGATTCTTTTCTTTTTTGCTTTTTTACCTTAGACCTATTAAAAATAGTGACGCCATTTAAGAACATGCTTAATTTAAATCCTTTACCCAAAAGGCCATCCCTGTTTCATCCATAGTAGTTATTGCTATATCAATTCAGATTATTTTAAATTAATTATATGCTCTATGAAATAGCAGGTCAAATCTTATCTTCTCCATGAATCCTTTGAATGTTAGACCACTATCATTTTCTTCTAATCTTTTATTAATAATTTAGACATATATTGCCTAAAATATCTTATAACCATAACTATAGTTACACTACACACAGGGAGGTATAGGCTACAAATAAATTTGGGAAAAACATTATCTTCTGAAATTGAAACTAATAAAAATCAACATAAATTTCATTCACTTTTCTATGCACTGAAAATAAACTATCCCAAGACCTGTTTCAGAAAGGTATTGCTGACAAGACTAAATTATCTTTATAAGACTTCACCAAAGAGACCAAGGTAAATTATCTATCTAATTGGTATCCTCTGGAAGACATAACTGGATAAAATGATATAATAATAAAAGCTATGATCTAGTTAAATGAATTGTTGTTAGTCTAGCATGAGAATGAGAGTGAGAGAGAAAGAATATATGAATGATTGAATGAATGAATAAATGTGGATAGTAATAATTTGTAAACTATTAACCAGACTAGCCCCCAGGAGAGATTTCCTTCCCATTTAGTTTCTCAGATAGTAAGAGAATTTCTGGGATAGTAGATTTTGATCCCCGGGAAAGGTATATGCTCAGTTATTAATTAACAAAAACTATCATTCCCAATGAGAAGTCATTATCAAACTATGCTTTTTCAAAACCAAAGTTCATTTTTGGGTGGAGGCATCTTATATTTACTTTTTTCTCACACGACAGCATAAAATGGAAATCCCTACTTACTATTTATTAATGCTTCTAGTCATACTTTTCCCCCTAGTTTTATTGAGGTGTAATTGGCAAATAAAAATAGAGTATGTTTAAGGTATACAGCATGTTTTGCTATATCTATACCCTGTGAAATGATTACCACAATTGAGTTAATTAACATATTTATCACCTCACATAGTTACTTGTGAATAATTAAACAAGAACCTTTATCTCATCTTCGCCTATTATTTATAAGAAATCTTTTATGTTAATGAGATCTTCTGACAACAATCTTCTTACCCACCCATTCTCTATTACACATTCGCTGAACCAATTACATATATTTTAGGATAAGTGAACTACTGAAGATGTTTACCTTTGAGCTTCTTCCACGTGAGCACATACAACCCCAAAGAGCTTGGCTGCAGAGTTAATAACTGACAGTGTTGGAGGTAGGGGTTTAGGCACTGAATCTCCCTCTACATCTTTCTCATAAATAGAATAAGGGTCATATTCGAGACTTCCACAAGCAACACCATTACCAAGCAGGAGCTAAGGAAAAAAAGGTATGTAAGGTTTTAAAATCACTATACACAGACTAAATCTAACCAAGAGTGATTAAAAATGGCCATACCTGTTCTTCAATAAATCTATGGTCAGTCTCTTGCAGCAAAGGACTTAATATCAAAAGATCATCCTGATGACAGAGGGGTGGAAGTAGAAATGTAGATGCTGCCACCTGGATATCAGGGGTAGTCAAGTCAGCAGCCAGTTCTTTGAGGACAGCACAGAGGTTTCCTGGTGAGACAGAGAAAAAGAGCAACTTGCAATTAGTACTAGCAGTTAACTGTTTAGAGTATTGGGTTAAAAAAGTCCAGGCTGAGCTTTAATCCACAACACTGGCAAACTTTAATACATCATAGCCAAAGCCAAAGATTGTATTTCTCATCCTTGAAAACTACCCTACAAACAAATGTCTCAACTATGTGTTGCCAGTCACAAGACTAATAATTGATACTAGAAGGACATCTTTCAAAGTATGCATGTGTATATACATACCTTACGATATAAAATGACATGATATACAAAAACAGATTTTTAAAAAGATAAATATACACAAGCAGATAACTATATTTGTTTTTAAAAAAAACACAACCTGAAAAAATTTATAAGAACTAGGCTGAAAAAATTTATTAGACATGATTTTATTATGGAAAATTTCAAACATATACAAAAGCATTACATAACAGTATTATGATCCCAACCCCCCTCCACTCAGCATATGCTCATCGTTTATCTCCAGTGGAACAATCTTGTTCAACTATATCCCATTCACTATCCTACCATCCCCCATATTATTTTGAAGCAAACCCCAGACAGCACATCATTTCATCCATAAATATTCCATTGTGTATCACCAAAGGACATTTTATTTTACACATAATCCCACTATCACAATCTCATGTTTTAAAAAACTACTAAACCTCAAATACCCATTCAGTATTCAAATTTCCAACTGTCTCATAAATGCCTGCTTTTGTTTCTTCTGTGTTTGAATCCAGATCTAAGTAAGGTCTACACATTGCAGCTAGCTGTTATATCTTAAGTCTCTTTAAATCTAATACTCTCCCTCTACATTCCCCACAACCCCCCGGTAATTTATTTGAAGAAACAACGTTATTTGTTCTGTAGAACTTTCTACAGTCTGGATTTTTATGATTATAGCCTGCTGGTGTAGTTTAGTTTGTTCCTCTATCATCTGTATTTTTTTTTTTTGTAAATTGGCAGCTGGATCTAGAGAGGTTCATTTTTGTCTGTATTTTATTTTGGGGGGGGCAGGCTAGTTTACAGGTGGTATTGTGTTCTTGCATAAGATAGAAGACAACATATGGTTGTCTCTCTAATATATACATTTGGAAAAATTGGTTCATTTATAACATTGACCAAAATTATCATCTCACAGATGCGTTAGCCTAATTTCTGATGGATTATCAAAAAAAAAAAAAAATTTAGCGACATGGAGCTTAAATGGCTTTTGCCACTTTGTAACTTAACTACTGAAGGAATGAGAAAAAATCACCTTCGAGAAATGTTTACTTTTGCAAATTTTTTTGAGCAATAGTATCAGGATGAAATGTGGACTAGGGTGATTTCTACCTATTAGCAGTAGTAAGATGAGTTCGGAAGGGGTCATCTGCCATCATTTTCTGTTAATATATCATTAGTAGCAATAACAGCAGTAGCCACGAATAGTTATCAATGATTCAATGTGTGTCAGGAAATGTCCTAAAAGCTTTACATATAACCCTATTAATAACCTCTGAGGTTAGGTTTTAGTACTGTCATTTTACAGGTGAGGAAACAGGAACAGAGAGTTTGTTATTTGGTACAGCAATTACACAGCAGAGTCAGAATGAAATCTAGGCATCAGGCTCCGGAATTTGAGCTTTTAACCACTATACTTAATTATTCACTTATTCAAATTGTGTTTAAGATGCTACAGAGAACAATTTTTATTATATTTAATTTTCCTTTCCAGAAGCTATAAAATATGGGTTACAAATATATACAGATGATATAAAGGTAGGAAGTACTATGTTTCATAAGAGATAAAAACAAAAGTACTAGTATGTTTAGAGAAAGGAGAGATTACATACTGGAACTGGGGAGGGTGAACAGGGATGAGTGAAGTCTTAATGAAGCAAATGGGCCAGGCGTAGTGGCTCACGCCTATAATCCTAGCACTCTGGGAGGCCAAGGCGGGAGGATAGATTGAGGTCAGGAGTTGGAGACCAGCCTGAACAAGAGCAAGACCCTGTCTCTACTAAAAATAGAAAAAACTACCCAGGTGTGGTGGCGCACACCTGTAGTCCCAGCTACTTGGGAGGCTGAGGCAGGAGGATCTCTTGAGCCCAGGAATTTGAGGTTGCAGTGAGCTGTGATGATGCCACTGCACTCTAGCTGGAGCAACAGGGTGAGACTCTGTCTCAAGAAAGAAAAAAAAAAAAGAAAGAAAATAAAAGAAAAAGAAGCAAAGGAAAGTTGCTCAAAGGAGGTTTAATTATCAGCATATGACACTTGGCAAAATAACTTTGTTGGTAGTACAATATGCAAGGTATGTTTGGTCTTATAGAGAAGTGTGAAAATAGTAGAAAATTTCTATTTCTCATTTAAAGTGACTACTCTCCCAATTGTCCCTGGAAAAAGTACTCAAAGATAATTAGATTTTGAAATGCAAATAGGTTTTTGTTATAGAAATTCATCATTGACTTTGTGGTGGTAATTAGGAATTATTTTTAGTATAAAGAATATCAAAATATTTGAAAGGAAATCCATGCAAAAACTAAGATAGCAAATAAAAACTAAGAAAATTTTTATTCCACAACCTTCAGAAAACTAAGTCA
This sequence comes from Indri indri, assembly GCA_004363605.1. Taxonomy (NCBI): domain Eukaryota; kingdom Metazoa; phylum Chordata; class Mammalia; order Primates; family Indriidae; genus Indri; species Indri indri. The sequence goes on along the minus strand of RJWJ010007580.1, from coordinate 43,408 downwards.
CTCAGGACAAAAGTCTGCATCTGCTGGATAGCCATGAAGAAAAGTTATTTCAATTCTTAAACAATTCTGTGTTACAAAGGCAATTTCTTTCTCTTATAGACCGATTTTTTGACAGTACACTGGAGCAACTGATATGATCAGAATTTTAAACTTGATTTGTTTCTTAGTCACATTTTCTAAATTAATTAGAGGAATAAATTTAAAGACTACTATTTCCTTTTGTATCAAATATTTAGAACTTACTGCAGGTTACTATTGTACTATGAGCTACGTTATTTAAAGTGTCAATTGATATTTTAATGGTAAAGTTATGACTGTTCTGCTCCATATACATTATATAAATCTATTAAATTATATAGAAAATAATTTTTTAAAAAATTCAAAAGCCCTTAAGAAAAATATCCTCACTTCTATTACCATACTTGTAAAGATGAAAAAAAGATGAGAAATGATAAATTACTGCTTTTGGTTGAAACATAAAAATATTAATACAACCATATTTTCATTTTTCTAAAAGTTGTTTTCCTTCAGTTCATGTAAGAAAAGTAGATACACTTGAAAAAAGACAAAGAGAGTATATTTAGATTTTGTTTTTACGGGAAGTTCATAGTAAGTCCTGATTTTGTCTTTTAATGAACACTCTGGAATTGACTAAAAATATATATATGTGTATATTCATTATTCCTTTAGGGCTCCTGATTGCATTTCGAAACTTCAACTCTGAGAAAATACAAATACAAAAAAAAGTACAAGACTTAATCTGTAGTTTAAAAATAAACTTCAAGATACTATGGTAAAAATCTGAAGGGTTCCAGGTTCATCTATGTTGGAAAAAAAACCAAAATCTGAAAGAAATTGCTTTTGCCACAGCCTAACAGTTACCCGAGCTGTGGAATATAGAAATTACCTCTCAGGTTTTTACCAGATATCTAGCAGGTACCTTTTATATCGATAGAAAGCATAGACAAGAAAGACCTATCGCTCAGCTTTGACTATATATTAGGTCTCCGGTAGGTTACTTTTAAATGGAGAGGCAGCACAGCATGAGGCAAACTTATATTTTAATCTTGATTCCAGTATCTATTGGGTAGGTGTTCTTGAGTTGGTTTTGTAACCTCTCTAAGACTTTATATGTCAAATAAGGAAAATGTAACTAGCTCATTATATTATCGTAGGATAAATGAGATAGGATATATACAATTTCTAGCACAGTGCCTAGAATACAGAAATGGTTCTTTTGATACGGTTTCTGAGAAATGGCAATGTATTAATTTTTTTCAGTTCTTTAAAAGTACACAGTAAATGTTTACTTTATAGCAAACATTTTGCTAGGTACATCTAAGAACCAGAAAGAGAGTGAATGGGAACAGTATCACTCACGTAATGATAGAAGGCCAATATAGAACTTATAAGTTAATATTCTGAGCATTTACTGGCATAAGGATATAAGCAAATAAGTGTAGTACTTTTACAAGAAATATATTTGAAGTAACATTCTACTTAATATGGTTGGCTGAAAATGATCAAAACTAAAACACTGTTAGAAGTCCCCATAAGAGACAATTTTCAACTAGTTTACCTCTTGGAACAAGCATCTTGAATTGTTGTAGCAGCAATACATATTTTTTCTTTTTCCTTATAGTCTGTTTTCTGTTGCTATAACAAATATAACACTTTCTTAAAACTATGTTTTAGATTTATAAGAAAGATTTTAGAACAAATTTTAAAGTAGGGACAAGTTTATTTTACCAACTGCAGCATTCCAGTAATCCAAAGTCATTTTTGAGCCTAATAAGAGCAAAAACTACATCATAAACTTTATAAAATCAATTATACTTTTGTAGTTCAATATTAAATTTTTATCTGACAAGAGTTAAGAACAGAATAATGGAAAGGAATGTGTACTATACAGATAAGCATTCTAGAAGGAAACTAGTAATGGCCATATTTGTAATAGATTTACATTATATATTCTATATAAAACCCTGGGGTCGAATCAGTATCAGTCTTTGTGACTCATTCTCCCTCCCACACACAGTAGAACTAAGGAGCAGTTGAGTATTTTCCCAGAAGGAAGACAGCAAGACAAGAAGAAGGTTTTTTAAAAAATGTATTTTATTTATTATAAAATGGTGAACACATGGATTAGGATTAAACTCCCTAAACCTTCTAGAAACAAGGCACTAAATAACTGCCACTATAATTCATTCATTCAAGTATTTAATGAATGACAATTTCTAGGCACTGTACTAGCCACAAACAATAAAACATTCTGGTCTAAGGCACATACCTTCATAGGTTTCAGGAGGTAATAAAATCAACAGTTCATAAAGTCTTTGTCTATAAACTACTGATGGCGTTTTCAAAGGACTTCCACAGGTTTTTAGTATTGAAGAAAGCCTTAAAATAAAAAAAAGTATACCTTAAGTGGGTAAGTCATATAACAATGTACAGACAATGAACAGCTTAACATGTAAATTAGCTATACATATTTTAATGAGCATTAGTGCTACTTTACATTTTTAATAAGGTGTCATTGATTAAAAGGTATTAGAGGGGCTACAAGTGTCACACGTGGAAATGATTTTGACTTTTCTATCACACTTCATAAAACAAAACGATATAGTCAGTTTAGATTTCTAAGGCCACAGTATTATGTCTAGAACCTGAAACTCTTACTGAATTCCAGAATTTACAACTCGGCATTTGTAAAAAACAAAAGTCTATTATGGACCAGGCAAGGTAGCTCACGCCTGTAATCCTAGCACTCTGGAGGCCGAGGGGGGAGGACTGCTTGAGGCCAGTAGTTCAAGACCAGTCTCAGCAAGAGCAAGACCATGACTTTATAAAAAGTAGAAACAGCCAGGCATGGTGGCCATGCCTGTAGTCCCAGCTAATCAGGAGGTTGAGGCCGAAGGATCGCTTGATCCTGGGAGTCTGAGATTGCAGTGAGCTATGACGATGCCACAACACTCTTGCCAGGGCAATAGAGCAACACCCTGTCTCCAAAAAAAAAGGAGGAGGAGAAGAAATTCTGGCAATGTTTACTCATTTGTACTTTCTAGAAAACTACAACTACTGCTTGCTATGTCTAGTTCCTAGAGGAAAAGAGTTATCTATTGACTTATCATATCATATTTTAAAATTTCAGTTCCATTTTATATTTTTCAGCTTGGCAAACACTGCTCAGAAAACATTTATAAAACCCTGGTAGAATTTTTTTTTTTTTTGAGATAGGGTCTCACTCTGTCACCTGGGCAACAGAGTACAGTGGTGTCATCACAGCTCACTGTAACCTCAAACTCCTGGGCTCAAGTGATCCTGACTCAGTCTCCCAAGCAGCTGGGACTACAGGCGTGTGCCACCGCACCCAGCTAATTTTTCTATTTTTTGTAGAGACAGGGTCTTGCTGTTGCTCCAGCTGGTCTCAAACTCATGGCCTCAAGGCAGTCCTCCCCTGCCTCAGCCTCCCAAAGTGCTGGGATTACAGGTCTGAGCCACCAGGCCTGGGACCTGGGTAGAATTTTTTAGTTACGGAAGTTAAGAATAAATCCACTGCATTTTTGTGTTTCTCTAAAGCCAGATTAGAAAATTACAGCTAACATATGAAAACTTTCAATAATATTCACAAGATGTTAAGAAATTATAAATTATATTTTAAAAAGTCCTGCAAGATTCACTTAGTTTAAATACAATAAAATTTAGTTCAGGGGAACATATGTATATTTAAAAGAAAAACCATTAAGATGAATAGAACAAAATAAGAATTTAGGAAAGCATTTTTATTGGTTTCTGTTTCTATTAGGAGGGCAGATTATAGTCTCTGAAGGGCAATCCTGCTACAAATACACTTAGATAAGCATAAATAAGTATAGATAAAAGTTTTTCTTTTATCCTAGACAAAAGATAATTTGCATTGTTAGGCTTTCAGAAAGAGACTTTTCCAAAGCCAATCACCCCCCTACCCCAATAAAAACAAACATACAAAAAAGGCATGAAACAAAGTATGTGAACCTAATCCCCAATGCAACAGTGTTGGGAAGTAGGTAGGGCACTTGGGAAGTGTTTTGGTAATGAGGGCTCTATCCTCATGAATGTATTAATGTCATTATAAAACAGATTTATGGAGTGAGTGTGGCCCCCTTTTGCCCTTCATCCCTTCACCACGTGAGGACACAGAGTTCCTCCCCTCCAGAGGATACAGCAACAAGGTGCCATCTTGGAAATAAAGACCAGGCTCTCTCACCAGACATCAAACCTACCAACACCTTCATCTTAAGACTCCTGCCTCCAGAACTATCAGAAATAAATTTCTGGGCTGGGCTGGGCATGTGGCTCATGATGGTAACCCTAGCACTTTGGGAGGCTGAGGCAGGAGGATTGCTTGAGGCTAGGAGTTTGAGACCAGCCTGAGTAAAAGCAAGACCCCATCTCTACAAAAAACAGAAAAATTAGCTGGGTGTGGTGATATGCACTTGTAGTCTTAGTTACTAAGGAGGCTGAGGCAGGAGGATCACTTGAGGCCAGGAGTTTGAGGTTACAGTGAGCTATGATGACGGCACTGCACCCTAGCCCAGGCAATAGAGCGAGATCCTGTCCTGAAAAAAAAAAAAAAAAAAAAGAAAAAGAAAGAAAAAAAGAAATTTCTGTTCTTTATAAGTTATCCAGTCTCAGGTAGTTCATTACAGTAGCACAAAATGACTAAGACAGATCCCTACCTCACTCCAAATAGAAAAATCAATTTCAGATCAATTAAAGACTTAAAAATGAAAAATGAATTTAAAACATTTCAGAGACAAATACAAGAAAATATCTTATAACTCGGCAGTAAGGAAGACTTTTTCAGCCAAAAGAAAAAAGTACTAACTAAAAAGTAAACAATACATAAATTGGACATTTAAGTAATGAATATCTGTTAATCAAAAACTAGAAGAAATTTTTAATATTTTAACATCAAAAGTATAGTCTTGAAAATATGTAAAAAACTCCCATAAATGAAAAAAGGACAAACAAAATAGAAGTAGTTTAAAGATATGTACAAATATGAATTCCATAGAAGGGGAAATACTGAGGAACAATAAATACACAAAATGATACTTAAACTATTAGGAATCAGATACACAATTAAAACCATGAGACACCGTTTTACGCCTATTGGATAGGGTAGAAATGATGTCTAAGTGTTTGTATAAAAGTGGCTCAAAGGGTATTCATATATACTATTGGTAGAAACATGAAAGGATATCAGAAAATAATTTGGTATTATCTTATAAAGTTGAATATAAAACTACCTTTTAGCACTGCAATTTCGCTGCTAGGTACATATCCTAGAGACTTGAAGACTTGAATGGAAATGTTCATGTTAGTATTAGTTTTAAAAGCAGAACCCTGGAAACAATCCAGAAGTCTATTGACAAAAGAATCAACATGTTGTTGTATATTCACACAATTAAATATTATATAGCAACCAAAACGAATGAACTGACACATAGACAAAGATTAAAAACATAATGCTGAGTAAAAAAAACAAGTCCCAGAAATAACATGGTAACATGTGCCTAATCAAAACCAAGCAAAAGTAAACAACATACTACTTAGGGAAAGAAAAATATATAATACATTTTTTAAGAATGTAAAGAAACAACAACTATAAAATTCAGGTTCACGGTTACTTCTAAAGGAAGGCAGAAAGAATGGTATTGGAGAGAGACACACAGATACCTTCAATAGTATTGTTAATGCTGTAATCATTCAGTGGTAGCCAAACAGGCCCACTGCCTGTTTCTGTAAATAAAGGGGCCAGGCGTGGTGGCTCACACCTATAATCCTAGTACTCTGGGAGCCCGAGGCAGGAGGATTTCTTGAGCTCAGGAGTTCGAGACCAGCCTGAGTAAGAGTGAGACCCATCTCTACTAAAAATGGAAAAATTAGCCAGGCATCATGGCATGGGCCTATATTCTCAGCTACTTGGGAGGCTGAGGCAACAGGATCACTTGAGCTAAACTCCAGGGAGTTTAGCGTTGCAGTGAGCTATGATGACACCACTGCACTCTACCCAGGGTGACAGAGCAAGACTCTGTCTCAAAAAAAAAAACTTTTATTGGAACACAGTCACATTCATTCATTCATTCACATATTCCCTATGACTGCTTCTGGGCTACAACGAGAGTTGAGTAATTTCAACATAGAACTCATGGCCCACACAGCCCCAAATATTTACTATCTGGCCCTTTACAGGAAAAGTTTGCTAATCCCTGCTCTACTTGTATTGGATTCACAGGTGAACATTTTATTATTATACTTTCCAAGCCATATCTTAAATGTATTTTTCTTTATATATAAACTGTTAATCATTAAGCACTTTTTGGAAAAACTTCTCTATATATTTTATTATTTGCAAATTATAAGTGCTCATGCTATATATTGGCTTTTCTGTTTCTAATCATATAACTCAAACTTAGAAAAAATATAAACAAAAACTGAAACTGTTAACAAGCATCTGGTTCTTTTGAACACAGAATATGCTAACAAACCAACAAAATGCATACCTGAAAAGGTTAACAGGATTAATATTTAATTTCCTGTTAAGTCTGCCTGTATGGAAGGTACATTATTCACCCAGTAATTTTCCTTCCCTTTTAATATGTATTTTTCTTTCAAGATCCTAGCCTAAAAAAAAAAAAAAAAATCACACAACTAAATGATTGCCTTCCTCTGCAGAAGGAAAATCATTTACCACCCATAAAAACTTGCTTTATTATTGTACTTAAGGAATATTACATAATCAGAGGATAACTAGTTGCTCTTAGAAAATTTTATCAAATCTAAATAGCTGATCCTTACTGAGTTAGCAAATCCACAGCACAAGGAAGTGGTGGAAGAAGACGCTGAATTACTTCCTCAGTAAGGAGATCACCGCAGTAGGAAACAAAGGTCTTGATAGCTGAAAAAGAGAACAGACTTTTACTCAGCATAGTGTAATCGACCATAAAAGAAGCATTTGATTACGGTACAGTATTTTTATTAGAGGAATAAAGAAATGTGCTAAAAACAAAAAAATTCTTGAAGCTCTAGTATAAAAAGGAAGCTAGTGCTTTCCAACTCTTCATCATACTATTATAAAAAAACCTTCCTAGGGTTACTAAAAGAGACCAATGGGCAAACTAACAAAATGTTGCTGTCCTGGGGTTTTACTCAGCCTTTGAGCACAGAAGTTAAAAAAAAAAGAAATTAGCTTAGACTCTCAAATCTGCCAGTTCTACCACTAGTTATGTGGAACCATGCTGACTTTTGAGTCAGCATGTTTTTTTTTTTTTGAGACAGAGTCTCACTCTTTTGCCCCGGCTAGAGTGAGTGCCGTGGCGTCAGCCTAGCTCACAGCAACCTCAAACTCCTGGGCTCAAGTGATCCTTCTGCCTCAGCCTCCCGAGTAGCTGGGACTACAGGCATGAACCACCATGCCCGTCTAATTTTTTTCTATATATTTTTAGTTGGCCGATTAATTTCTTTCTAATTTTAGTAGAGGTGGGGGTCTCGCTCTTGCTCAGCTGGTCTCGAACTCCTGAGCTCAAACAATCCGCCCGCCTCGGCCACCCAGAGTGCTAGGATTACAGGTGTGAGCCACCGCACCTGGCCCATGTTAGGTTTTTATAAATGTTACCTCACACAAAGAACTTTCCATAAGGAGTTACTTCATATGTAGAATAAAATGAGTATTTTAAAGTTAGATTGAGTTTCAAGATCAATTTTAAAATGGGTTAAGAGAGTATAAAAATGCCATGAACAAACAAAAAAACCAAAATCAATGCTGCCATGTCTTTCTAAGGATCCCACCCTTCCTTAGTTCAAATTTTCATGATGAAATGCTATTAATATTTTTAACAGTCTATATATTGTAGAAGGGTACAACTTTCATACACAGGTGAACCTTGAATAACATGGGTTTGAACCGTGTGGGTCCATCTATATGTAGATTTTTTTTCAATACAAGCTACATATGGAGGGTGCTTGCCCCCACTTCCTCTTGCTCTACTGCTTTCACCTCTGCCATCCCCGAGACAGCAAGACCAACCCTTTCTCTTTCTCCTCCTCCTCCTCAGCCTTTTCAACATGAAGATGATGAAGATGAAGACTTTTATGATAATTCAGTTCCACTTAATGAATAGCAAATATATTTATGCTGTATGATTTTCTTAATAACATTTTCTTTTCTCCAGGTTTATTGTAAGAAGACAGCATACAATATATATATAATACATAAAAATATATAATCAACTATTTATTTTATTGGTAAGGCTTCTGGTCAACAATAGGCTATTCGTAGTTAAGTTTTTGGGGAATCCAAAGTTGTATGGGGATTTTCGACTTCACAGGCGGTGGGCATCCATAATCTCCACACTGTTCAAGGGTCAGTATATAGACTAAATGGAAACCACGCTTATGCAATGCTAATTAAACCAAACCCTAGTAATTCTGAAAAGAGGAATGAATCCCTACTTAAAACAAAGCAATCTTGACGGTTTTCAACTGGACTGCATCTAATAAAACATGCATTATCTCAAGGATCAGAACTTTGGTTTATTATGTGTCATACTTCAGTTATCATCATCTAATGAATTACATTTTTTTTGTTAAGTTACAAAAATCACTAGAAGCAGATTTTTTCTCCCATTGCACTAAATAAAACATACAAGTACATGTAAAGACAAAGTGTGGGGATAAAGCCAAAAGAAAGAGAGAAAAAAGACTAAACTCAACCTACCACAGAGTGCACCAGCTCGTCCTTCCAGGGTTACCTGCCATGTGAATGAATCTCCTCGGCTTTTTTCTGTTTCTAGATCTTTAGGAGATGCTGGAAAGACACACTTCCACAACAGCAGGACTCGAGCAAGGTGATGACTGACAACTGCAGGACCTGTAATATATTCAACTTGTCATTTGTAAGAGAACCCGAAGTGGTTACTCTTTAAAACTCTTATTATTAAGCAGGAATGTCTCTCTTAAAATAAACATTTTAATTCACTACTGCAATACTTTGTCCCTTTTCTTACCTTCTGGTTCCAAATGAATGTACTACTGAATGAATTATCTGAAGGTGCTGGAGTATGGAGAGGAAAAACAAGGAACTAATGGTAAAGCCTGGGCCCAAGTGTCAGCTGTTCCATTACTATTGTCTTCTCTGAGTCTCAGTTTCTTCTATATCTAGTACCATCTATATTGCTTGTCTCTAAGGGTTTGTACTTTGATAGAATGTACTTTGAAAAACTCTAATGTACTACATAAATGTAAGATACAATCATTATAGTAACAAATAACATTGAATTCCTAATCCTCAGAATAATACTAATTTCTGATAGCAACTTATTCCAAATAAAAAATCAGATGTGAAATATCTGAAGAGAATACTTAAAAAAATAAGATTTCAGAGCAACGTTTATAAATTGAGGGGTCATAAATACACAAACCCAGTAATAAAGACAATATAATTGATGACTGTATTACCAATTAAAAAAAAGAAAAGAAAAAACTAAGAAGTATAAAAAGCCAAAACTCACAGCTTTTCTCTCCAAGTAATTTTCTTGAAAATTACAGGGTTACCTTAAACTTCTCCTATAAACACTCCCTACTTCTTATTCCCATATTCTGCTGACTGTATGTCTTTCTTTTGTGGTATGGCAACACAGCTTAGAACTGCATTGGGCTTTGCAGGGAGATTGCCTAGGCCTAGGTTAATATCCTTACTCTACCCACTTATCAGTTGTGTAAGCCTGGAAGAGTTACTTAAGCTTTTTGTGCCTTGATTTCCTCATCTATAAATGGGGATAATAGTAATTACCTCCAGGACAGTTTCTGGGCATATATGAGTTTATATACAGAACAGTGCTTGGCTCATGGTAAGCATTTACATACTGTTTGACATACAATTATCACTAAAAAATTTGCCTTATTTGCACAAGAAGAGGTGAGACTAACAACAAAATGAAAGAGCAATTTGCAAGCCCATCTTTTTTTTAATGCATGCAAGTTAGTAGATTAAAAATAATTAATTTCTCCATTTTTCATCTGACTTGCTTTTTAGGAAGAGATACTATGCTAATCCCTACAGCAAAATAAATTCAATACTTTTTGCTCACTACTTTTCTTGATGAAGTGGAACTTTAAAAAACTAGGAATGATCGTAAGAGATTTATGTGTGTGTAAGTACATGAATGCACACATTCACATTCATATACATAATGGGTTGTGGGAATACAGAAAATTCTGACAGCAAAATTTAGTCAGATATGAAAAAACAAGTGTGCAATCACTGAGAGTATAGGTAATTGAGAAAAAATTCATAAATATGTGCCATTGTACCCTTGAGACACTTCCCTATCTCAATAGTGGACAGTATAGCATCTCTTTCCTAGAGAGATATTAAGATAATGTCATTTCAGAAACATACACAAATTAAATTATTAAAAATGAGTTTATAGTAATCGCAAAGTTAAGACATCAACAAAAGTAAGTTCTTCACACCTAAGAATAATACTGTAACAAAAACAACACACAAATATACTTTATGAGCTACCCACAGATATATAAGATGTAGAGATATCTACAGGTGAATTAAAGTTGTTTTATATGACATCAGATAAACTGGTAAGTATAGCAAAAAAGGTTAAAACCATTTCCCACAAAAAGAATCAAGGTTCCTCAGAGAAATGGCTGATGGTAAGCTGAGGGAAGGAAATATACAACGTAAAAGCTCGACATGTTATCGAAGAATAAACAAACACATTATCAAAGAATACTAGGTTCATGTTAAAAGGACATACGAACCAATTAGAAGGGGCTCCCACTGACTAATGATGAGACTATTTGAGGATTGAAAGGAATAATGACTCCAATGGATTGAAACACACAAATATATAAAATTCTATAAGTTCATAATGACACCTAAAAACAAAAACATCACTGATCCCCTTTGAAAGCTGCTAGAAAGAATACTAAGACATTCTAAAAATTGATAAAAAGGGGAAAGAATACAGAATAAAAATGAACAGAACCCAAGAAAATACATAGTAATTAAACAAAAACATTAAAATTTTAATCTTTTTTGTATGTTGATTATGAATATACAATTAAATATGTTGTACTAATCTCTTTTTTAAAGGAGAAAGGACCACTTGTTGTATTCCTCTTGTTATCTCCAATGGAATTACCTTGTTTTAAAAGCTATTGTCAAAATATTGCATTTATTAAGTAGTTTATTTTCCCTTTAATTCACCAAGAACATCGATATGGCAGACATGAAGGACCCCGCAAAACCAAATAAAAACTTAACTACATTATTCCCAGCACATTGTGAAATGATGATCTATGCTAGGGGCTAACAAACATTTTCTGTAAAGGGGCAGATAGTAAACATTTTAGGCTTTAAGAACCATACATTCTCTGTTGCAATTACTCAACTCTGCCACTGTAGCACCAAAAGGCCACAGATAGTACATGAACAAATGAGTGTGGCTGTATTCAAATAAAACTACAGACACTGAAATTTGACTTTTATTTAATTCTCACATAGCACAAAATACTCTTTTTCCCCCTCATCCATTAAAAACTGTAAAAACCATTCTTAGCTCACAGGCTATACCAATACAGGTTACATGCCAGATTTGGCCCTTGTGGGGGCTGAACCTGATCCAGTCCAAAAAATCTCTTTAATCATTTTAAGAACATTACTTAAAGTAGTTCCTCATTTATGATTGTTTATTTTAATTTAAGCTCCTTTCAGTTCATATTACTTCATAGGTGTCAAAAAGATTTTTTGGTCAAATCCAGTCAGTTGTTCTATAGCCTAGCAATAACTTACACGGTAATAGAGACTTGAAACAAAATATAGCTACGATAAAGTAATAAAATTAAGTTTTGAAGTTACAGGATATAAATAGTCATAACCATTAAAACAATTACCAATTTTTTCTAAATTATAAAAAGGTGGGGAGTGACAAGGGGAGTTCAATTACCTTTTTTTTGTGGTTTTGTTTTGAGACACAGTCTTATGCTGTCACCCTGGGTAGAGTGCAGTGGTGTCACCAGAGCTTACTACATCTTCAAACTCCTGGGCTCAAGCGATCCTCCTGCCTCAGCCTTCCAAATAGCTGGGACTATAGGCATGCGCCACAATGCCCAGCTAATTTTTCTATTTTTAGTAGAGATGAAGTCTCACTCTTGCTCAGGCTGGTCTTGAACTCCTGAGCTCAAGCAATCCTCCCGCCTTGGCCTCCCAGAGTGCTAGGATTACAGGTGTAAGCCACCACGCCCAGTCCAATTACTGATTTTTAATAAACACAATTTAAATGAGCCCCATGCCCTTCAACATAGCAACCTTATTGACCCTGAAAACAATTACAGAATTGGATTTACAAACTATGGTATGTTCTCTTGCCTATCCTTATATTGTGGAAAGATTTTTTTCCTGAAGACAGATACGAATGATTTTTGGAAACGCCAGAGTCATTGAGGGTTAAGCCTGAAAGATGATTCAATCAGCTTATCCTACTTGAGGCTTACAAACTGGTCTGGAAGAGAAATTCAAAAGAGAGACATGAAAATGTTTTAAGAAATGAAGAAAGTAAATGGCTTCTTAAGGTGACTGACTACTAGAAGAAACTTGTTTGTATGGCTATTTAAATATTAAAAGTTAGTCTTACCAAATCACATATAAGAATTCTTTCATTCAGAAAACACAAAGTATTTCAAATTATGTAAACCTTCCACAAGACTGTTACCTAAGGTCATCAGAGCAGCAATCAGCAACCATCCAGCCTGTGTGCGTTGAGCTGAAAGACGACTGGTTTGAGCAGCAGAACACAGTAAATCCTCTGCTAATGTCATTATAATCTATATTTATGCACAGAAGAACAAGGTAAAAAAAAAAGCGTATCAGTTCATATGTTACTAAACAAATGATAGCAACTAATAATAATCTCTTGAAAAATTAACTCTTATGTAAAATAAATGTGATGAAGAACTATCATTTATGTAGACCGGTGAGTCCCCAACCTCTTTGGCACCAGGGACCAGTTTCATGGAAGACAATTCTTCCATAGATGGGGGGTCAGAGAGATAGTTTCAGGATGATTCAAGTGCATTACATTTATTGTGCAGTCAAACCTATCTGCTAATGATAATCTGTATTTGCAGTCGTTCCCCAGCGCTAGCATCACCACCTCAGCTTCACCTCAGATCATCAGGCACTGGATTCTCATAAGGAGTGTGCAGCCCAGACCCCTCGCATTCGCAGTTTACAGTAGAGTTTGCGCTCCCATGAGAATCTAATGCCCCCACTGATCTGAAAGGAGGTGGAGCTCAGGTGGTGATGCGAGCAATGGGGAGCGGCTATAAATACAGATGAAGCCTCCCTTGCTGGCCTGCCTGCCACTCACCTTCTGTTGTGCAGCCCTATTCCTAATAGGCTACTTGGACCAGTACCAGTCCAAGTGGGGACTGGTACTGGGGGGGTGGGGGGGCCCAGGGTCTGGGGATTGCAGATGTAGATTACATAACAGGGCAATGTCATATAGGAAACTATAAAAAATAAGGTTTTCAAGATTAAATACTGGTATATTAGGTAGTATACAGCAACTCTATAGTTCTTTGTACAGCTTATGTGACAACACTGAAAGATTGTTTAAGTATAACTGTATAGAATTTGAATTTACTTTTAGTTTTAAGCAACTATCCCTTTAGATCAGTAATTACCAAAAAAAGTTTCATTATAGCAGTCTCTCTTTTTAAAATTCTACATACCACTTTGATACCTTAGTAGCTAATAACAGTCTTCCCAGAGGCAGTATACTATAGCGGCTAAAAATAGCCAAAATTGTCTCACATTGAAAAGCAGGATCATTAAAATGTTATATTAAGAAAGTCTATGAACTGAGCAGGGTTATAAAACAACAGAGAGGAAAAACTAGATATTTCACATTTATGGATAATGTATGCTTATATAGCACACAGGCCAGGGAGTATCTAACATGTCAGAGAAAACATGCGTTACCAATCACCTCTGAAAAGCAGCAAGTATTATAAGCTGGCATATACATTTTCTAAAGAAGAAGGCTAGGGTATTTTTTTTATTAATTATTATTATTTTTTCTAGAGACCAGGTCTCACTCTTGCTCAGGCTGGTCTTGAACTCCTGACCTCAAGTGATCCTCCCGCCTCGGACTCCCAAAGTGCTAGGATTACAGGCATGAGCCACCGTGCCCAGCCAGGCTAGTGTATTTTTAAAAAAACCAACTTACTACTGAATTAGGACTACCTGCTGCCTATACAGTCAATAGACAGCACTCAAAAAAAGGACAAAACAAACCACTTTAGTCAAATCAGGACAAGTAGATATTTTCTCAGAAAGAAATTTCAAATATAATATAAAGATGGGAACTTCGAATTAATGCTATCTGAGGACATTAAGTTTAATTAAATACATGCAATGACAATTCTTTGCTTAGCAAGATGTGATGTGTTAGTTCAGTTCAGAATATAACTAAAATAATGAATTTAAATGAATAATATCACCTCCCAAAGTTGTCAACTACTTTATTCCAATGGCAGTGGCAATACCTGAAATATTTTTGGAATTGGTGATATTACGGAATGGTCTATTGCAGAGCCTAAACTGTGGAGGATACACTAGAAAACTCAATAATGACATAGGAGTGACAATGAGAAAGAAAAGAATTACCATGATTTATTTTTTCAAATATGTATGTGTGAGGTATGGGTTACAAGGACTTTCATTGTCAAACAGTATTCTCTGACAACTTATAATTCCTAGCTATTAAAAAACAAACAAAATTCCAACACTATGTTTTGTCTATATTGTATATTCAGTGATTCATTAAAAATTTTTTCTTTAGTTCTCTTCAAAATTCTTTGTACATTAAAACTGGGTTATTTATTCACTAGGTTTTATATTATTTACTTGTTTGGAAGTTCTACATCCAAAAGCACTAAATTTATCCCCAAAATGACATTTTTCAGTAGTAATGCAATTTGCAAGGGGGCCATCTTTTAAAATATAATTATGAACTCACAAAATACTATATATTTAGTGTGTTTCAATCCACTGTAACCATTATTTTTGATGTACAAATTATCCCATCTTTGCTCAGTGGGAGCCTCCTAAGTTACTTCCTTTGAAGATGAACGTAATATTTTTTGATGACTTTCTTAATTTCTGGCATGATAAGATATCCCAAGCTTATATTGTGTATTTCCTGCCCCAGACCTGAAACCAGCCACTACTCGATGGAAGCTTGATTCTTTTTTGGTTGTAAATGGTATTTGGGGCCACAGTCTGGGCACTAGGAATATTCCCTGCTACTGGGTTATCACTGCTTTTAGGCCTTTTCACCGGACAGAATGAAGACGTAAGTATTTTGAAAAACACAAAATTATAAGTTCATACTGATAATTTCAATTCAAGTTTAACATATGGGGCTTTTACTTAACTTTCTTGATCCTACAGCTGTAGCTCTTTTTTCTTAAATGGAAAATCTTGGTTCTTAAGAACATAACACAATTATCTACTTTATCTTACCATATGTAAACTAATTTTGAATTAATATCAACAATACCACTAAAATTTTTAAATGAAATTTAAGATTTCTTTTGCAGCTCTATTTATCCTTTACAACTGAATTTTAAATGTACTTATATGGCAGGGCTAGCTATATAGCAAAATAAAGCCTTCAGGAACAAATTCTGTTATTACATGGAGATACCACTATCAAAAAGCACAGAAAGCACTCCTTTATTAAAATGTGCATAAAATATTTTTAAACCATCCCTTCATTTTTCACAGCAATTATGTTGGTGATATTTAATACTTAAAGGATAGTATAGCTGATTGCTCAGAAATTTGTCCTGCACAGATTTGGGTGATATATAAAAAGGCTATGATGCTTTTAGGAAAAACCTGAAACATTATTATCATATATAGAAAATGAAATCATTACCTTGCCTTTTCCATGAGGAATTCCTAAAGGACAATGTTTCACCGCTCCCAACAAAGCTGCCACAGCAAAACTAAAGCCAGTTATGGCTTCAGGCGAAGACTTAAGTACAGTAAGACGTTCAAGGCAACGATCTAAGAGAGGTGTTAGGTAGGAAGGTAATGCCACAGCAATGCAGTGTAAACACCAAGCTGCTGCTAGTCGAACAGACATGCTAGGATGAAGAATAACTGAAATAACACTGTCAAGAAGGCCTGGAAGGACAGAATAAACAAATGATGACTTAGGCACACAAATAAAAACTCACTTGGCAATAAAACAGTCAAAAGAATAAATAGCCACATCGATATAAAATATATTATTTTATCAAAAGTCAAATCAGAACTGAAAAAAATTAAGTGATACATAATTACAGATAATTTTTAAACCTAGGAATTACCTCACTAATATATCTCATGAAAATTGGCTTACATTAAGTCAGTACACAAAAGTAAATTTTTTTTCCTAAATAAGCCAATGTTCTGCCAACTTTATCTTGAGATCATTACTACTTTGGTACTAGAAATTGAAAATTATCAACAACAAAAACACCTTGAAAAGAAATGCTACATATCCTTTTAATTTTTTAATCCCTTCTAGCATGTTTATCTATAAAATTAGTATACTTCCTATTTACCACATTGTTATTATCTGAGAACAAAATGTTAAAATCAAGGCTTTGCTGGGTGTTCAGTGGGCTACTAATTATGAAGACAGTGAGTAGCACCCCCAACAAGAAAAAAGTCTACATTTATCACTGCTGCATCCAAAAGCACTAAATTTACCCAGAAAATGACATTTTCAGTAGCAATGCAATTTGCAGGGGGGGACATTTTTTAACATAATTATGAACTCATGAAGTATTATATATTTAGTGTGTTTCAATCCATTGTACTCATTATTTCTGATGTACAAATTATCCCATCTTTGGGATACAATATACATCTTTGGTGATTCAACATACCTTCAATAAAACATGTAAGTTTCATGTCAGCTGCTGCTTAATTAAATATCCCAAATTTAAGTAGCTTACAAACACAAAGTGTCTCAGTCAGCAGAAAATGTGTATCACAAAGGATAAAAGCCATAAAAATGATTTCTAAAAGTGATTTTACAAAAGCTGGTTACTAAAGAGTATATTTTATATGATTTCATTTATATAAAATGTCCATAACAGGCAAATGCAGAGAGAGAAAGCAGACTAGGGGGCTGAGGGAAAGGGAAATAGGAATGACAACTAACAAGCTTCTTGGGGTGATGAAAACACTCTGGAAACAAACAGTGGTAGTGGTTATACAGTTCTGTGAATATACCAAAACCACTGAATTACATACTTTAAAAAGGTGAATTTTACAGTATGTGAATTATATCTTGGAAACCATTCTATCAAGACCTTGAGACATGAGCTTAGAGTCATATTTACAAAATACAGCCAGGCGCAGTGGCTCATGCCTGTAATCCTAACACTTTGGGAGGACAAGGTGGGAGGATTTGCTTGAGGCCAGGAATTTGAGATCAGCGTGGGCAACATAGTAAGACTCTGTCTCCATAAAAATGTTAAAAAATTAGTTGAGCGTGGTGGTGTGTGCCTATAGTCCCAGCTACTTGGGAGGCTGAGGCAGGAGGATCACTTGAGCCCAGGAGTTTGAGGTTTCTGTGAGCTAGGCTGACGCCATGGTACTCTAGCCTGGGCAACAGAGTGAGACTTGGTCTCAAAAAAAAAAAAAAAAAAAAAAAAAAAAGAAGAAGCCATGGCTGTTGTGTTTAAATGAATGAAAGGATTAAAAATGCAAAGAGTAAAACACTAGAAAAATGACCAAGAGAATTAAAAACTAAAAAAAAGTATTACATCTTAAGAAAGCTGTTATAAAGTGATTAAATAATTTTCAAAGAGAGAAAGAAATAAAAACTCTTTGGAAAGACCTTTGAGAAACTGAATTATATGTTCCATATAGATAGTAATGTTTTCATTGTAGATGAGAGACATGAGTTCAGGTTTACTTCTCTGTGAAAAGTTTTTCCACATTATCTTATGGATCTCCAGAAAGAGGGTTAGGGGTGGAGATTTAGAGAATAATTTTTAATTACACAAGCAAAAAAACCCCCTCAAACATATACATATTTTTAATAATTTTGATTACAGATTTTTCATAAAACAACTCTAATAAATCTACCATGGAATCTATAGTAAGTATGCTATATATGAAGGAGATTTCCTTCCTTGGAAAAAAAATTTACCTAGAGTACAAGTAAAAATAAGGTATCCAGATGAGTCACCAACACAGATATACCTGTACTTGAATCCTGTAGCAAGGGTGCAGCTGTAGTGCCAAGATTGTGTATGAGATTTCCAAGTTCTTGTAATGCACATACCAGCATATGCTGGCTAGCTGCTACATCTGTAGAACCAAGCCGGGCTTCCAAATTACCATCACTCATTATAGCATCTGATGGAAACAAAAGAATTAACTATGTACCCTTATTTTATTAAAATATAGTGTAGGGGGTGGGTGTTAGGAGCAAAAAAAATAAAGGCAAAAATTAATACAAACATTTGATCTATATGAAACAGTGGAGGTAATAACTGAAATGCTCAAATGGGGACTTGTATCGATACGGAAAGAATTAAACTAATGTAACCAATTTAGTTCAAGCAACCCAATCAGAGTCCTCTTACTACTCTTTTAGCAAGTGGCACTGAAAAGGAGAACTGATGGGAAACTAAAAAATATTCCAATATTACTGATAAGATAAGCAGAGCAGACATAAGACAATAGAAGAACTGAGAAAGACTAATTGTTTCAAAAATAATTTATCCTAGCTTCTACAGAAGTGCAACATGAATTCTGAGGAACTACTATAATCAGCTTTCAAGGTTTTTGTATTAATATAGTAATGCATCAGCCTAGCTTTTCCAAAGGGACAATTCCTTTAGCACTGTTAAAACAAACTGTCTTAGTGAATCCATACCCACAATTTTCTTTAGCTTCCAGATGGCCTGACAAATATCCTTTACAGCAGCAATTTGAGCCTTTTCTCCAAGAAGGCCTCCTATAGTAGCTCGAAGAATAAATGAAACACAACGTCGACAGCAGACAGCATCAATCTGAGTTTGGGTGGCCTTAGGGTGTGACTGTGACACAAGGCTTAGGATATGAGAAAGAAAGGCAGCAAAATTTTTCTCTAGCCAAGCTCCTCCTAGTGTTGAAACAAATACCACATAAGCCTAAAAAAGAAAGGAGTTTATTTCCAAAATTAAATCGTTTCAATTTTATTTTCCTTTCTACAAAAAATGTAGAATTTACTCATTTCTTTTTTATTCCTTACGAATTATATTCTTTCCTTATTTACAGCCACTTAAAGTATATGAATGTACCACTATTTTTTTGTTTGTTTGTTTAAAGCCAAACTGAAGTGCACAGTCTTTCAACTGAGACTTCAATTATGATGCCTCTGTTTTATTTTGGTCAGAAGTTTCAGGATAGCCAGCATAGCCAGCTAATATGCAAAATGTGTCTGTAGCTTCTTTGAACAAAAGTTTCAAGAGATTTAAAATTCTGAAGAAGAAAACCCAATTCAAACAAATAAACACATTTTAAGAATTAACTATGCTCCATACATTATAACTCTAAGGGAATTTAGTTCAGAAACCTGACAGTAAAGTTTACAGTGATGAATTACTGCTCTTCATTATCATGAACATTAACAGTGTGTCTTACTCCAGAGATATAAAGACAAGTAGATTTCTTAAGTAATCTGTTTCTTAGAAACACATAGTTTAATTACAGTTATGCTGGGAAGCATACATTTTCATTAAGACTATAATACAGTATAAAACAATGAGGATATATATGAATTTAAAAAAAATACAAGTTTGCTTTGAACCGTGATAGCATTTAGAAAAAAAGATAATTCAAGGAAACAACACAGAGACCTCTGTGCTACCTAATAGCTTAAATCTGAACTGTATGAGCACACGTAAACACAATGGAAAACATATTAAATGAAAAAACGCATAAAGCACAAGAGCTGGAAACAAAAATATTTGTGTTTCAAAGGAAATAAAAATCTTATGTTATTAGGAACTTAAAACATATCATGGGTAATAAGGTTTTCTTACTTGTAGCCTAGTTTTAAAAAAAGTTTTGGCCTTACCATTTACATCTATTTATAAATATGAGAGCGTAAGTGGTGACCTTGCATAGTTATCACTTCTGTGGAGTCAGATACTAAAACTTTCGTTATAGGCCAGTGAGAATTACATTTAGATACTGATTTGTGATTCCAACCTGAGTAACTCCAACTCGAACATCCCTACTGACTGAACTGGTTCCTTTCAGCATATCTCCACTGGCCCGAAGAAATCCTGAACTCCCACGTAGAAACCCTGTTCCTAGTAATTCCAGAACTTCCTCCAGAGATACTCTGCGAATGTTTTGACGTGAGGCTGCTATGACAAAGAACAAAACAAAACTGTGATTTATATTTAGTACACTAAATTTTAATGCATGATCTTGATTTGCAAAAAGCCAGTATGATAACAGAAACAAAAATAAATATTCAAACAAAATGCAAACTTTACAGGACATTCTACACATTTACACACGAGTAAGTCACACAAAGGCTCTGAGCTCAAATCAGAATGAACCCTGAAGTACCATGTCAAGGACATCTTAAATTCTACGCTGTATTAAGATCATGCTCTATTGCTCCCTTTCCTCAAACAAAGAAGTTAAAAGGCCAACAGTCTTCTAAAACAAGAGAAAACATAAATAAGACTGCCCTAGTTCTCCCTAAATGAAAATGCTACACAATGCTTTGAAAATTCTTTTGAAATAGTAAAAATGCCAAAAATCATAATTTTCTTTTAGCAAATGCTCTATAACTACTAATGAAATTTACATAAAGTAACTACCATGTCCTATTTTTTAAAATTCTCTACCGGCAATACAAGTTTTGCTATTCTCTTAGTCTCTGAAGAAATTAAAGCTAAACACTGTATCATTAAAACTACTCAGTTGGCCCTTAGACTACAATAATTAAGAGATTAGTTAGGGCAGGAATGTTTAAGGTTGCCTTCAGTTTGACACAGCCTGAGTTTTTCTCTGTTACTACCTAGGAAATAATATCTCCTTTGAAAAAAAAGAACTAATTTCTCCCTTTCATTTTTCTTCTGAAAATTAATGGTCATAAGCTCTGACCCCTGTTTTAGACTGAAATCATACAGTGGTACAGAAATAAACTTTTGTTGAAATTACTACTCCCTAGCCTAAAGAAAAGAAAACCATCTGAAACAAATAAAAATCTATCTTGGCATTTGGGAAAGAAACATTATTGAATAGTACAAAATCCATGTCCTTGTGGTTAATAAATTCTAGAAGAACAGATAACAATAAACATAATAAATTACTAAGTATATATATAGTACTTTAAACACTGATTTAAAACCATGCAGAAATAGAGTAAATGAGGTCAGGAATACCGGGGGTAGGGGAATGTGCTGTGATTTTAAATAGGGTTACTGGGGTAGCATTCATTGAAAGGGTGACATTTGAACAGAGTTTGAGTGTAGTGAAGGAAAAAGGCACGAGAATATTTGGAGAAAAAGTGTTCTAGGCAGAGGAAACAGCTATGGCAAAAAGGCCTCGATATGATACTTAGGTGAATTCAAGCTGAGCAGTGGAGGGGTCTGTAGGAGACAGGCCAGAGCATAAGGATGGGCAGCTGGTAGAAGACATAGGACCTTGTAGACCATTATAATAATGAAGTGCCTGAAATGAGGTACCAGTGGAAGACCTTGAGTAGAGGAGGGATATAATCCATCATGTTGTTGGTGTGTGGAAAGTAGACTGTAGAAGGGGGCAAAGGTAGGAGGTGGCCCATTAGGAGTGATTTATTAATTCAAACAAGATATGATGGTGGCTCAGATCCAGGTAGCTGCAGTAAAGTGGGGTGCATGGAGTCTGGATATGCATATACATATTTCTTTTTTAGAGACAGGGTCCTACTTTGTCATCCAGGCTGGAGTGCAGTGGCACAATCATAGTTCACTGCAGCCTCAAACTCTTAGGCTCAAGTGATCCTCTCACCTCAGCCTCCTGAGTAACTGGGACTAAAAGTATGTGACACCACACCCAGCTAATTTTTAAAACCTTTTGTGTAGAGACAGGGTCTTACTATGTTGCCCAAGCTGGTCTCAAACTCCTGGTCTCAAGAGATCCTTTCACCTCGGCCTCCCAAAGTGAGGATTACAGGCATGAGCCAGCTCACCTGGCCATTTAAAAACTTTTTATTAGCAAAAACTCAAAATTATAAAAACCTGTAAGAATAGCACAATAAACTCCCATACACAGTCATGCACTGCATAATGACTTTTCATTCAAAGACAGACCACATATATTATGGTGGTCCCATACATATAATAGAGCTAAAAAATTCCTATTGCCCAGTGACGTCGAATCATTACTCATGTGTTTGTGATGATGTTGGTGTAAACAAACCTACTGTGCTGCTAGTCATATAAAAGGATAGTACATACAATTATGTACATACATAATACTTGATAATGATAATAAATGACTATGTTACTGGCTTATGTATTTACTAGACCATACTTTGTATTGTTATTTTACAGTGTACTCCTTCTTCTTATAAAAAGTTAACTGTAAAACAGCCTCAGGAAGGTTCTTCAGTAGGTATTCCAGAAGGCGGCATTATTATCACAGGAGATGACAGCTCCATGTGTGTTATTGCCCCTGAAGACCTTCCAGCAGGACAAGATGGAGAGGTGGAAGACAGTGAAACTGATGGTCCTAACCTAAGTAGGCCTAAGTTAATGTGTTTGTGTCTTAGTTTTTACCTAAAAAGTAAAAAAAAAAAAAAAAAAAAGCCTGCAGAATAGGGAAATAATTATTTTTGTACAGCTGCACATTATGTTTATGTTTTAAGCTATATGTTATTACGAGAGTCAACAAGTTAAAAAATTTTAAAGTTTCCAAAGTAAAAAAGTTATAGTAAGCTAAGGTTAATATATTACTGAAGAAAACTATTTTTTAAATAAATTTAGGGTAGCTCAAGTGTACAGTGTTTGTAAAGTCTATACTAGTGTACAGTAATGACCGAGGCCTTCACATTCACTCACCACTTACTACTTACTCACTGACTCACCCAGAGCAACTTCCAGTCCTGCAAGCTCCATTCATAGTAAGTGTCCTACACAGTTGTACTATTTTTTATCTTTTATACTGTACTTTTACTGTACCTTTTCTATATTTAGATATACAAATACTTACTATCGTGTTACAATTGCCTACAGTATTCAATACAGTAACAGTAACATGCTGTACAGGTTGGTAGCCTAGGAGCAATAGGCTATGCCACATAGCCTAGGTGTGTAGTAGGCTCTACCATCTAGGTTTGTGTAAGCACACTCTATGTTCGCACAATGATAAAATCACCGAAGAATGCATTTTTCAGAACATATCCTTGTTGTTTAGTGACATGTGGCTGTATCTTCTACCTAGGCTCATTATATTTTCCTCACCATTTTTTCACTTCTGAAAAATACATTTATGGCCAGTTGTTTTACAGAATGGCCCTCAATTTGAGTTTGGTATTTTCTCTGAGTTTTTGGCAGAGAACTATGTAAGTAACACCGTAACCTCCTCAATGCATGATACCAAAAAGCACTGTCAGGCATGGTGTCAGTCTGTCCCTTCACTGGTGATACTACCTTTGAACATTTGAGTAAGGTGAGCCTGTCAGATTTGTCCACTGTAAAATTATCATCTGTAATTACTGTGCAACCTGTGTGGCAATATTTTAAGACGGCATAAATATCCTATAACCCTGCGGTCCTCAATCCCCAGGCCGTGGCCCTGTACTGGTCTGTGGCCTATTAGGAATGGCCGTGCATCACCATCTGAGCTCTGCACCCTCTGCGCCCCACCCCATGCCCCTCAACACCCCATTCCTGACCCCCAGTCTGTGAAAAAATTGTTTTCTATGAAACTGGTCCCTGGTGCCAAAAAAGTTGGGGACCGCTGCATAATCCATCAAACTTTCATCCAAGAATCCACTGAGGATCCTTACCTGCAAAAATTACAATAATAATTATGAAAAAGGTTGTTTCTAACAACCATTCCTTCTATAGTTATTAGTTAGCATTCCACTGTAAAAAAAAAAAAGAGCTTTCCCTTCTCCTTCTTTATTTATTTATATTCAGTATATACTCATAAATTCCTTTTTTAACAGACCATAATCCATTCCTGTCATTAGTTTTGATTCTAATATTCTTCTGGGTTTGACCAGTGGAAGTCTCCTCAGAAAGCTGGTTAGTGGAAGCTCCTTCCTTTTTGGCACAAGATGTTCTAGAATCATCTTAGATTTCCCCTGCCCCAATCTCAGAATTGGGCATTTTTCCAAGGAGTCTTGATTCTAGATATGTTTTAAGATAGTCAAGTAGAACAGATGTTCAGTGTGAGAGAAAGAGTTATCACGAGTGACTTCATGAATTTTGGGTTGAACACCTGCAGGGATAGGGTTGTCATCAATTTATATGACCCAATATGCAAGTAGAGCAGGTATGTGTATGTGTGGGGGAGAGAAGCATTCACTTTATGACAAGATAATTTGAAACATTAAATAGACATCCAAATAAACATGTCAAATAGGCAGCTGGATATGAGTCTAGTGTCAAGGAAAGAAGACTGGGCTAAAGACATAAATTCAGGAGTCACTGATATAGAGATGACATTTCAGCCATGAGATTGGATAAGATCATAAGAGAGTGAGAATACATAGAAAAGAGTAGAAGACCAATTACAGGTCACGAGCCTTCTCTAGGAGAAGACAAGGAACCATCAAAGAACTGAACAGGGATTTCTAGTAGAAGGAAGGAAAGCCAGGTAAGCGCGGGGTCCTAAAAGGAAACAGAAAAAAGGGTATAGAGGAGAATCAATTGAGCTAACTCTTATTGAAAGGTCAAATAAAATGACTGAAAACTGCCTGCTGGCTTTACCAAGGCTATATATAAGAACACAAGCTCTACGTGGGCAAGAGTGCTCATTTGCTTTGTTCAATAACATATACCATGCTCAGAACAGGTCTTGGCTCTGTTTAAGTGCTAATAAATACTTGTTGAATAAAAAGAAGACATAGAAATGGCCAACAGGTATATGAAAAAATGTTCAACACCACTAATCATCAGGGAAGTGCAAATTAAAACCACACCTGTCAGGAGCTATCATCCAAAAACAAAAGACAAGTGTTGACAAGGATGTGGAGAAACTGGAACCCTTGCACACTGTTGGTGGGAATGCAAAATAGCGATATGGAAAACAGTATGGAAGTTCCTCAAATAATTAAACATAGAACTACCACATGACCTAGCAATCCTACTTCTGGGTATTTACCCAGAAGAACTGAAATCGGGATTTCAAAAAGATATTACCACTCCCACATTTACTGCAGCACTATTCATAATAGCCAAGATGTGGAAACAACCTACATGTCCATCAACAGATGAATGGATATATACACATACAATGTAATACTATTAAGCCTTCAAAATAGAAGGAAATTCTGCGATACATGACAACATGGATGAACCTTGGGACATTATGCTAAGTGAAATAAGTCACAGGAAGGCAAATACTCCATGATTCCACTTACATGAAGTATCTAAATTAGTCAAATTCACAGAATCAAAGAGTAGAATGGTGGCTGCCCGGGGCTGAGAAGAGGAGGAAATAGGGACTTATCAGGCAACACGCATAAAGTTTAAGTTAAGCAAGATGAGTAAGTTCTAGAGATCTTCCGTACCACATTGCACCTACAGGTCAACAATACTGTACCATAAAATTAAAAATTTGTTAAGAGGGTAGATCTAATGTTAAGTGCTCTTAACACAATTAAAAAATTTTTGTTGAATGAATGAATGAATACAGAGTTCATTGGTGAACTTAACAATAACAGTCTTGGTAGAGTGATTAGGGGAAAATCCTATTTGAAGTGAGTTTGAAAGATAAGAGAGTAGAGGAAATAAGGAGGTGAGTTCTGAGAACTCTTCCAAGGAACTTTGCTGCAAAAGGAAGAGAAAAAATGCGGCTTTTGCTGACTGGGGATGTAGAGGTACAAGAAGGTTTTTTGTTTGTTTGTTTTTTAAAGATGAGAGAAACAAAAGCATGTTCTTGTAAAAAACAATCCAATAGAGAGGCAAAAATAGATGCAGAAGAGAGAATGGAATCTTCTTACAGCAGTGTCTTTGCACAGGTAAGAGGATGAGCTCTAACAGGAAATGGGATAATTTGTCTTTAGTAATAGTGAGACAGTCAGAGTATACAGGTACAGATGGCAGCAGGGGGGCAGAGGTGGTAAGGGAGCATATGGAAGACAGACCATCAAATAAAAGTAAGATGGAAGAAGTCGTAAGGCTAGAAGAACGTATAAAATAGTCAATTAGGAAAATGGGAGAGCAAATGGACTGGGGTAAATACAGCATGACTTCCAGTCACCCTTAAAGAACTACTTGATGTTCACGGTCAGGAAGACATTTTAAAAGATTACAAAAATCCCTGGCAATTTATCCCAATGTCAGGAAAATGTCCACACTCATCTCCTACTTTTTAAGTGCCTTGGTATGATATGCCATCTACTTGAAGCCTGTTAGTTTTACTAGGAAAATCATTCCAGTTCTTTACCTCATAATTTTTGCATATTGTGTTTGAGTTGTTCAAACAACCTCTGTGTTCGCTTTCTAAATTATAAGCACTATGTTGCTAATTCTCAATCATCTACTTTAAAAAATTCTATTGTGACATCTAGAGCATTTTTTAATTGTATAAAAATAACTCAGTTATAACACATGATAGAACTTAGAGATGCAAGATGAAAACAATCATAACAAAAGATTAGGCCAAAGTTTTTTAGTGTGGGTGAAACTGATTCTTCACTTAGTTTAGTCTGATTACAAAAATATAGGAATTAGATTAGTGCTATTACAGGAGGGTAGAGATTTAAGTATTATTCACATTTATTATATAAGTCTACATTTTGCTTGTTTTTACTGCAACTGTGTGCTAGTACTAATGATACATTTACAGAAATGAGCAATTCACATTTTCAAGAGGGTTTGATTAAACATGGCTTCTCATTTCAATTTTTTTAGGTGGTTTAAGCTTTAACCTCTTAAATGCCTTAAACAACTCTTTTTTTCTGGTTTGAGTTTTTTTGTGGTTTCCTGCCTCTATCCCCCCACACCCCCAAGATAAATACAGTTGTAGTGAGTTATAAGATTAGAAGAATCACAGTAAAAATAAAAATTTCTTACAAATTTTAAACTTATAGGTCTCAACTAGAGAACGAGCAGGCTGTACAGTTTGCTAAGGTTTCCAAGGTGTTTCTGATACATTGTAGTCCATCTTCTCTCCCCTCCGGTTAAGAAACACTGCTTTAGAAAAAACTAAAATCCTCCCTCACGTTAACAATAAACAATTTCTAGAGCAAGGTTTCCTAAAATTCAATGTGCATACAAACTGCCTAGGGATCTTGTTAAAATGAAACTTTACTTCAGTAAGTTGGGTGGGGACTGGGTTTCTACATTTCTTAAAAGCTCCCAGTATGTGGTGCAGCACCTGGGATTACAGCTTGAGAGTTGGGAGGCTGAGGCAGGAGACCCCCATCTCTAAAAAAATAAGAAAAATTAGCTGGGCTGGGTATGGTGGCTCATGCCTGTAATCCTAGCACTCTGGGAGGCTGAGGTGGGAGGATCACTTGAGGTCAGGAAAACTGCCCAAACAGAGTAAATTTCAAATATATATCATTTGCTCCCTTGTACCAATCTAGAAAATGGCAAGCCAAATGTATGTAATCAGATGCATGCTAGTAAAATGAAAATAATTCAAGATTTAGGTTGTATCTCTTAACACTTTATAATTTATTAAAAAAACAAAAACCATAATATAAAGGCAGACGACTGAACAAAGCATACTGCACTTCAAGAGTTCTTGTATTTTTTTTTTCCTGAAATTTTTTGAGAATGAAATCTTAGGGCCTAGGGCAATGTTTACGAACTAAAATTCATTTGTATTCTGCTTCTTTTCAAAAGTAATAATGAATAGATGTAATGCTACATATGTTTGTTTAAATCGACTGGGAAAAATGACAAAAGATATTCCGAAAATAATTACATACATTTACCTGTTCCTGGATCTTTAGAAATTAGAGCTTTAGCCAATATTGTGCCCAGTAGCTTTGAAACTGAAATCCGTACATCATAATTGGAACCTTCAAAGGACTTAAAACATAGTGTGGCCACACTGTCCAGGTCTGTATTCCACATAAATATGGCCTCGTTCTGAAGTTCAAGGAGACACTATTCAATTGGACAAACAGAAATTAAAGACAAACAAAACATAAATGTCAGGTTCAGATGTATATATAATAAGTTGCAGAAACTATCAGGGTCTAATAAAATAATACATAAATCCAAAGTACTTACATAATGATTGTAGGAACAACAAATGAATACTCATTAAAAGTCATAAACATTATACTATATAAGGCAATGTAACTACAAAGGGTGGGAGGGCCCATTTCTAACTCAGTGGACTATGAAAAATGCCTTTAGAATCAATCTGTTGGCTATAAGAAACCAGGAGAATAATTCCAACATTAAAAAGTGTTACTGTAGTATACTGTACTGCCTAACCAACTATGTTAAGAAAGTATAATTAAAAACAAAACAAAAAGAATGATTTTGAGGCTGGGCAAGGTGGCTCACATCTGTAATCCTTACACTCTGGGATGCTGAGGCAGAGGATCGCTTGAGCTCAGGAGTTCAAGACCAGCCTGAGCAAAAGCAAGATCATATCTCTACCAAAAATAGAAAAAATTAGCTGGGTGTGGTGGTGCAGGCCTGTAGTCCCAACTACTTGGGAAGCTAAGGCAGGAGGATTGCTTGAGCCCGGAGTTTAAGGTTGCCCGGAGCAATGATTATGAGCTATGATTATGCCATTGCACTCTAGCCAGGGCAACAGAGCAAGATTCTGTCTCAAAAAAAAAAGAAAGAAAGAAAATCACTTTGAAACAACATGAACCTTACATATAAATTTTAGTTTACACAATTATGGAAAGGAAGCATGGAATGCTTAAGAGTCTGGAATTGAATTTCCTACCCTCTGACAATGTGTTGCCAACTATTTGAACCTTGGGAAATTCATATAACTCTGGGCCTCAGTTTCCTCATGTGTTAAAATGAGACAATTTAGTTCTGGCTGATTTACCAAGATTGTAGCTCTGAAACCATGTAGCTGTTACCAACACTTTTACAGAGACAATCTGATTAATTTTCCTTAATTTTTAGAAACTTTGCTTATTAGATCATTTTACCTTTGCAGCAGCACAACGAACAGCCATAGATCTATCTGTCAAGCAGGATCTAGCAGCTTTATAAACATCTCTGTAGCAAGGTGTAGCGGCAGCTCCTAGTCCATTCAATATATTTTGTAGACTCAGCATAATCTCATAGCGGCCTTGAGACTACCAAAAAATAAAAAAAAAAAATTTAAAGACTAAACAGGAAAAACAATTCCACGGTGAAGAACAGCATTAAACATTGATATTTATCTCACATATTAGAGAAATACCCAGATTTTTGTGCATAGTAAACCCATTCTGACATCAAGAAACATTAACAGTTACTATTTCATAAAGTATTTATTATTTGAGGCCAGGGGCAATGGCTCACTCCTGCAATCCTAGCACTCTTGGAGGCTGAGGCAGGAGGATTGCTTGAGGCCAGGAGTTCCAGACCAGCCTGAGCATAAGCAAGACTTTGTCTCTACCAAAACTAGAAAAAAATTAGCTGGGTGTGGTGGCATGCACCTTTACTCTCAGCTACTGGGGAGGATGAGGCAGGAGGATCACTTGAGTCTAGGAGTTTGAGGTTGCAGTGAGCTGTGATGACGACACTGTACTCTAGCCCAGGTGGCAGAACAAGACTCTTGTCTCGAATAAATAAATAAATAAAAATTAAAAAATAAAAGAGAAAGTATTTACTATTTGAAAAGTATTACTTGTATATATTACATTTCAACACACTACAACTTTCAGCTGCTTCCCTGGAGGAAGCCTGCACCAGAGCCTAGCTGTATGTTCACACCGCCACCAGGCCTGGCAACTGGCATACCCGCATCCATGGTGACCTGTGTTCCTTCCTGTGGCTGTGTGTGCACCTCGACAGCACACCTGATATCTGGGCACTGCACAACTAGAGTGCCTGGCTCACACATCTCACACATGGCAGCACTTGCCTTCTCTGTGTGCTGCTTGCGCTAGCTGCTGCCCATATACCCTGACTTGGCTGAGGTGGTGGGATGCCGGTAGCCATCTCCATCACAAGCAACTAAAAGTTTCATATCAAAAGAAATTTCATTGGCACTACCACAGTTCTATGAAATTGGACGACTTGAAAACTTTGCCTCTTTGACTTGCACATATTTGCTTTGGATTGTGCATTAGAAGGGGTGAAAAGATGGCTGCCGATGACTTTATGAACTTCTAATGGGATGCTCCAGTTTTTACCAGGTAATGAGCTGTATAGTTAGAAGATTCAGGCTTTTTAGCAATTTTTTTTGTCTACTGAAAAAAAGACAAGAAATCATGAAGGCAAGAAATTTCACCAAGTAATGATGTACAATTGCCATCTTTATGATATTCATGTGGCTATTGACAGTATAAACATGTTTATCCTAAGAACTAAGTAGCAAAAGCCATTTGTAGGGTGCTGCTTGTTTCTAAGCCAGCCTACTTGAAGTAGCTCTAATAAATAATAAGCATTGACTAAACTTCCTTTTTTTTTTGAGACAGAGTCTCATTCTGTTGCCCGGGCTAGAGTGTCGTGGTGTCAGCCTAGTTCACAGCAACCTCAAACTCCTGGGCTCAAGCAATCCTACTGCCTCAGCCTCCCAAGTAGCTGGGACTACAGGCATGCGCCACCATGCCCGGCTAATTTTTCTATACATTTTTAGTTGTCCAGCTAATTTCTTTCTATTTTTTTAGTAGAGATGGGGTCTCGCTCTTGCTCAGGCTGGTCTTCAACTCTCGAGCTCAAACAATCTGCCTGCTTCGGCCTCCCAGAGTGCTAGGACTACAGGCGTGAGCCACCGTGCCTGGCCTGACTAAACTTTCTTGATACTTAAGGAACTTTGTGCCTATAAAATTAATGCAGTGTTTCTATTTCAAGTATAACATGGAGCTCTCTTATGTTATTCCTTAAACCTTACAGTGTGCCACAAGTATAAAGTTTATAAAGTATTAATGATCACTAAAACAAAAAAAAAAATTTCACAACCATTCCCACTTCTATATTATTATCTCAAAAGTTTACATAAGATGTGCTGCTGCCATTGTTGCTCTAATTGTCCAGTGTATTAGCACTTTGCCTGATGTGCTTTGAAGGTTGATCCAGGAATTTCTTAGACTTTCTGTTGGAATTAATTTAAGGGTGTCTGATGAGATGGTGAACAGTAGACTGAGACAACCTTCAAGTGATAATGTCATTGTTTTCTTGCTATGTCTTTAGCTTGATGATTAAGATACACTTCTTTTTAAAATCAAATGGCATTAATTATTATGTTTCCCAAATGTGATCTATTTTAGTTAATATTTTAAAGAAATATGAAGCCATAACAAAAACCATCGTTATTTTTATTCTGGAGCGTTAACGAGTGAAAAAAGGTTAGAGAGATGTGGTGTTAATTAATGATGTTTATTTTCGATATGTTTAATATGAAATAATTTTTTACCTCCTTTAAAGATGAATAATGTTTATTGATTAAAGATGAGAAATGACAGTTAAGATACCAATTCTATTTCAAGATCTTTGACTATATTATTCAGTGTACAATAGACTTCATTTTTCATGAAATGCCTATTTTCTTACATATAAAATAAAGGCAATGATGAAAAAAAAATTTTCACAGGTGTTTGCTGTGAAGATTAAATAAAATTATATGAAAAGTGCCTAGCACAAAGCTTGTATGTCTTTAAGGATTCTATAAATGGTTGCTATAATATGATGTAACATATTAAGAATGCAGGGTCTTAAAGGAAAAGAGATCTTTGTTTTGTTTTTTTTTTTTTTAGAGATGGGGTCTCACGCTTGCTCAGGCTGGTCTCAAACTCCTGAGCTCAAGCAAGCCTTCCACAGTGCTAGGATTACAGGCGTGAGCCACTGTGCCCAGCCAAAGAGATCATTTTATTAAAAAGACACCTACACATATGTTTACAGCAGCACAATTCACAATTGCAAAGATGGAATCAACTTAAGTGCCCATCAACTGTTGAGTGGATAAAGAAAATGTGGTATATATACCATGGAATACTCAGCCATCAAAAGGAATGACATAATTTCTCTTGTAGCAACTTGGATGGAACTGGAGGCCATAATCCTAAGTGAATTAACCAAGGAACAAAAAATCAAACACACGTTCTCACTTATAAGTGGGAGCTAAGGAATGGGTATGCATGGTCATATAGAGTGACATAATGGACACTGGAGACTCAGAAGAGGGAGGCTAGGAAAGAGATGTACAGGATAAAGAATAACCTATTGGGTACAATGTACATGATTCAGGTGATGGGTACACTAAAAGCCTAGACTTCTCCAGTATACAATTCATCCATGTAACAAAAAACCATTTGTACCCCCTAAATCTATTAAAATAAAATTTAAAAAAAGGAAAGAATGCAGGGTCTGATATCTACTAGCTATATAACGTAGAGCAAATCTGTTTCCTTTGTAAAATGAAGATAAGTGTTTCCACCTCATAGGTTATTGTAAGGAGCAAATTAGTTAATACGTATAAAGTGCTTAGAACAATGCCAAATATACAGCAAATGTTCAAAAGATTTGGCAGCTATTAATATTTTATCATTTATTAGTTGGAATGTTTAATTCAGAAGTCTCAGCTTTAGAATTAAAACACCTGGGTTTGAACTTGTCTCTGACCCTCAGTAACTATGTGACTTTTAAGTTGTTCTTACTTATTTCCTCATCTATAAAATAAAGATAAGATAAATGTCATGGGGTAAACATTAACTACAGTGCCTAGCACATAGTAAATAGTCAAGAAACAGCTACTTGTATTACTGTTTTACTAAATGCCCGAAATGATCTCTATATCCCAGGAAGTTAAGACCACTGAAGATAGATAAAGTTGGAAGAAGACAACAGCATCAAGCATCATTTTCATAATAAAACTATTAACTTATCTTTGTTTAAAAGAGTACAAGAGTCATAGTAAAATGGGTGCTAATGGGAAACTTCTGAACTTTCTTTTATTCCAGTTTCAAATGTTTATCACCGATGGGTACAGATCAAAGACAAGAATCCCTTTTGATATCGCTGAAATGTGGTAACTGACCAACTAAATCATAAAGAGAAAACATAGGGAAGCAATAAAATATTTACCAACAACATTAAAATGTTTGATACCTATAGAATAATCCTCCCTAACCAAGGGGCCTAAAAAGTATTATAGCTTACCCAATGGTGTTAAGAAAAAAAAAGTTTAAAATAGCTATATTTCAGTACATTAAAGTTCTTATAGACATCTGCTTTTAAACAAAGCCAGATTTATAGGTGTTAAAAAATCTCTACTCCTGAATGATCTTCTTCAATCTTTAGGAAACTACTGCTGAGAAGTGATGGGCTGAGCAGATTCTCTCACCAGTTTTATGTTATAGACTTCACTTCTTAAAAGTTCTTGAATCAGTGAAATCCTCCCTGAAATTTAACATATTTCATATTTGAATTTTCCAATGTTTTGTCTTGTTAATTTTTAAAAATGTGTGTATGACCATTGAGCACTTCTATAAATTATTTCAGAACTATTTCCTAGACTATTTTTCTAAGATGAGTAACTGATGTATTATTTTTATATTTAAAGGTGCTAAGTTATCCATAGATATTAGGGACCACAGATTGAAAACTTTTAATATACAAACATACAAATGCTTTTTGGCAAGAGATTACCATATCTTGGAAGTCAAATGAAGAGAAGAGAGAGTCTCAAAAACAAAGTGTGTTCCACAATAGTAAATGATGCAAATATATCAACGAGGAGGATAAGGTTGAAAATATAATTCCCCTGGCAATCAAAAGGTCATGCTGATCACACTTCTATCCTCCACTCTCTTTTCCCCCAATTATATTCCTTACTCCCTTCTGATGCTTGTACAGTAAGTAATCCATCCATCAGGTATATAGTAGTTACCAACTACGTAGTGACAAGCAATTGCTCTGGCACTAGTAAGTAGTATCAAATGGAAAAGGTGGAATGAGAGGAGGGAGCAGGGATGGGTCAGCCAGTGGAATATCTTAGTTCTTGCCCATCTGGATTTACATGAGTACATGATTCTCTTGGATTATTACTTTTCCAACAGGGATTCAATATATACGGTACATATTGTACATCACCTAGAAATAATTTACAGATATATACACATCTATATATGCCTGTCATTTGTAAAGTTCCTTTATTGGCCCAGGAAAGCATAAACCTAATATATACAATCTTTTTATTCTTTGGCTGAACTTGTAGTTACTTACCTCTGCACTCTTCATAGCTTTAAGAATATTCCCCACTGTATCAGTAAAGGTGTTCCCCAGTATTCTACCCAACTTCTTGTACAAGGAACCCAAGCATACCACAGCAGCACTGAAAAAACATTTAAATTAGAAGTTAGTCATGGCTGAAAAAATAGGAATAAAAAAATCTTAGAATATGTAAAAGTGACTATTTAAAATTTTTTCCACATTCTGTTTTCTTTTCACTTTCTTGGTAGTATTTTTTGAAACACAAATGTTTTTCATTGTGATAAAAATTTATTTATATTTTCTTTTGTCAGTTGTATTTTTGGTGTCATATCTAAGAAACCACTGCTCAATCCAAAGTCATGAAGATTTACTCCTATGTTTTTTCCTAAGAGTTTTATAGTTTTGGCTGTTACATTTAGATCTATGATCCATTTTGAATAGAATTTTTTTATATGATGTGATAGAAGGGTCCAACTTCATTCTTTTGCATGTGGCTATACAATTGTTCTGGCATCATTTGTTGAAAAAAGTAACTATTTAATTTCACTTTGAAAGGATAAAATTTCCCAGAATCTACTCTGTGGTTAAATCCTAAGGTATGACACTTAGGTGAATGTGAAATGATTATATTTTCAATAAAAAGACTTTCATAAGGCTGTATTAATCTTCAGTTAACTTAAACTCAGCACGAAGAAGATTCTACCCTCTCAAATTTGTTACAAAACAAAATTCTACAAAATATTTCAATAGAGGCCGGCCGCAGTAGCTCACGCCTGTAATCCTAGCACTCTGGGAGGCCGAGGCAGGCGGATCGTCCTGAGCTCAGGAGTTCGAGACCAGCCTGAGCAAGAGTGAGACCCTGTCTCTACCAAAAACAGAAAGAAATTAATTGGACAGCTAAAAATATATATAGAAAAAATTAGCCAGGCATGGTGGCGCATGCCTGTACTCCCAGCTACTCGGGAGGCTGAGACAGTAGGATTGCTCGAGCCCAGGAGTTTGAGGTTGCTGTGAGCTAGGCTGACAACACGGCACTCGCCCCAGGCAAGAGAGTGAGACTCGGTCTCAAAAAAAAAAAAAAAAAAAAAAATATTTCAATAGAATCTGGCTTCATATACGAGATAATCAAAGATGAACTTAAAAGATAAGTAAAAACAAGAAAATGTTCTCATTACATTTGAAATCTGAACACTTCATGGGAGATCACATTCTGCTGTAAGCTAAAAATTTCTATAGAATTACCATAGTGGAACCATACATGGCTTACTGCCTTTTCTAAAATAATAGGTGATAAAACGAACTAAATCCCATGAGAAGGAAATTAAGTTATTCTTTTTAGGATCTTAGAAGAGTATTTTTCTACATGATATTTATTATCAATTTTCACTACTAAGAACTAATAAACTAAAAAAAATCCAAAATACGAAGAATATAAAATATCTTTTTCTTAAATACTGACTGCTAAAATTTTAGGAAAATGTTTTAAAGCTCAAATCTAGACTTCATAATGTCTAAAAATTTTTTTAAAGAACTACTTCTCAATCAATGGAAAAAGTTATTTTTTCAAAAGTTAGATTTAAAATGAGTAAAACTGAATTTGTATTCAGTTTCATAGTAACAGGCAAGTAGTTTGGGTACTTTACAAAAATGATACAAGGAAGCAATATTTTGTTTTCGGTTCTGTTTTAATATTTAACTTACAGTTTAGTGGGAAGATAACTTGGAGAATCATCTTTGCTACGAATAAGATCATTACATTTATCGATTGTCTCGTAAACAGAGAATGTGTCACCAATACTATAAAGTATAGCGAGATTCTTAGCGAGGAGTTTGCGGGTGGGAGGCCCTGGGGAGCTGTTCAACAAAGACAGGAGCTGCTCAACAAGAGTCTTCTGTTTCTCCTTTACATCACTCTAGAAAGAAAGGTAACAAAAAGACAATTTAAAGTCAACACAATTTATATGCATTCCTCTAATTTTTATTTCATACACTTAAGAATAAAAAAGGCTCTAGAAAAATACAAAATTATTTTGACTAAAAGTTACAGATAAATTGGTGGCATGGTCATCATGCCACCCTAACAGGTAGTTTGTTGCCCTGCTAATATCTCAAAAAAAAAAAAAAAAATTCCAATTCTGAACCACACTATACTTTAGTCTCTGTTAACAAAGATTAGAACTCTATTTATTCTAAATCTTCTTTTGTTTAAAAGATACAACAAATTTGTTTTTAAATAGAGACAAAGTCTCCCTATGTTGCCCAGGATGGTGCAGAGCTACTCACAGGCATGATCATGGCGCACTACAGCCTTGAACTCCTGGGCTCAAGCAAACCTCCTGCCTCAGCCTCCGGAGGAGCTGGAACTACAGGCACATGCCACCTTGACCAAATTTGCCCTTTAAAGATTCTTAGTTATTAAGCCTCTCTCCCCCATTTATATCTGCATAAATAAAGCAGTAACTTATAACTAAAGCTGACCTTATAATGGTAACCTATTTTATTCAGACTTATTTCTAAATTTAGTGCAATTTTCTTTTTGCAAGCTTATGCATATAAATGTTAATGTTATTCCCTTTTCCCTGTCTGCTATCTAAAAAAGGAGTACAGAATACCATTACAAAGCTAATAGCATTCAGGTGCTCACTCAGGCCTAAAATTCCACAATGAAATATTTGTTAATTTAGTATATAAAATTTGTTTTTAAAAAAGGTTTTTCAAATCTAGAAGTTGCCTTTTTCTTTTTCTTGATGATCAGCAAACCTATCAAATGTTTTACATCATGATAACCAGAGTCACAGTTTCCGGTTGTCTCAGACAAGGATGTGGTTTTTTTTTCCCCCCAATTGACAAAATTTGTCTTTTGTTAAATTCTAAATGTCATGATTAGTGTTTTTGTACCACTTTTTTACTACACATGATGCTATAAGAGAAATGTCCTTATTTTTAGGAGATATATGCTAGAGTATTTAGAAGTAAAACCCCACCTCAATCACTTAGTAAATCAATCAAGCAAACCTGGAGAAATGTTAATACCTGCTCAATATAGGTGATGGGCATGAGTAATCAGTTTTCTTTTTTGGTACCCATTTCATGAGCTTTTAAGAGAGAATATGTTTATCCTGAGGCTCTTCAATTCATAGTTCCCTTAAAGTCTTCCCACTTTTTTTTTTTAAGTGAAACTCCCATTACATTATTTAGCACTATAGTGCACCATGGAAGAACACAAGATGCAGAAGATAATGAAAATGAAGTATATAATACAATGTGGTTGTAGTTAATGTTTCATATATTTTAAAATAATACCAAAAATATTAGCTAATTTCTTTCTGCTTTTTTGAATGGAGCAAAGCTCTTACAATGGTAAAAATGTCAATGGGGGGCAAAAATTTTACTATATTTCATTAAGTCTTAACAACGCCTAGCATTTTAAAGGTAATTTAGGTTATTCTGGACAAAACTAGAAAAGTAAACCAAAGGAACTAACATTAAAAAACACTTAAAAAACAAAAAATTAGCTTTAATCATTTCTACCCACCCTGCTGGTTGCTATCAAGAGCTTCTCCAAATATCTCAACCACTCAAAAATAAACTCTGCCTTCTGAACTTCACCTAGTTGACTGTATGCTTCTTCATTCAGCAATAAGCTATGAGCTAATTCCATTCCTTGCAGCAAATTCTCCTAGCTGGTCACAGTTCTTCTCATTAATCGTCAGTCAGTAAACCTAAGAACAAAAATCTGCAATAGAGGAAAATAACAAAATTTAAAGGAAAGTAAAAAGGAAGACAATTATAATATTAGAAATCTTTCACAGAAAAGTGAAAACATAATTAAATGTATATACTATTTATAACTGCTCTAGGGTGAATCTAAGAAAATCCCGATAATAAGTTCTAGTTAATATTGACACAAAAATCCACCTTTGTACTCTGTACTCCTTTCTTTTTTTCCTGAGACAGGATCTTGCTCTGTCGCCCAGGCTAGAGTGCAGTGGCCTCATCACAGTTAGCTGCAACCTCGAACTCCTGGGCTCAAGCAATCCTCTTTGCCTTGGTCTCCCAGTGCCTGGTCTGTACTCCCTTTTTTAAGAAAGCAGAAGGCAAAATAGAGTAGCATTACCGGCACTCGTATGCAAAAACTTGCTAAATAAAAGAGATGTTCCACTAAAATTCTAGAAATTTTAAGTTTAGACTACTCAGTGTTAGGTTTTCAGTTTTCCTTGTAGTTTAAATACATTTTACTAAAATGGGTCACAGGTTCATATTAACTAATGACCAAATATCCAGACCTCTCACTAAAATTCTCTGGGCCTTTGCCTTAGGTGCATGCCCTGTCATTTACTTGGAGATCCAAACCACGAGAGGGACTTAAGCCCATTAGCATCTGCTCCCCTTTAGGAAAGAGTCCCATCCCATCTAGCAGATAGTTTCCTCTCCTCTGAGAGCCTTGTGAAAGCAAACTTTTTTTTTTTTTCCCTGAAGGCACTTGAATGGATGTTGTCCAGGAATAAGAGCAATAAAGATCATATCTGCTCTGACCCAGATCCAACGTAGCCTAAATTTTGTTGTAGTAAATAATCAGTAGAAGACACAGGAGGTTTATTTGGTTTGTTTTATTCATCAGCATCTCCTGGATACATGCAGGTGCTGTTACAGAACAAACACAACATTTAAATGTGTGTGTATGTACATTCGCACACAAATTTACAAGATGGCATTGTGATTATGAGCAGAATTTTTTATTTTTATGAGGAACATGCTTTACTGCAACTCACTTTCAAATAGGTAAGTAAATCAATCACTTGACCATAAAATATGGCAAAATTTTAACAGTTGAATATAAGTAGTGGCTATGTGAGTAATCATTTTACTCTTCTTCATTTTTCTACATTTTTTAAAAGATCACAGTAAAAAAGTAGGAAAAGTTATGTAAGTAAGTAATTACAAAAAATTACTACTACTTGCAGGAGGAATAGCAGCCATTATCAGGAACATTAAACAACAGAGAAGCTACCATACATACACAAAAAATGGGTACTCCTATTCACTAACGTATCAAAAAGAAATCTGAGTAGAATTCCAAACTAAACAGAAACCGGTAATTGGATTTCACAGAACTATAAATAGAATGCTATGGATAAACGAAAGTATTTACAATGCATGCCTCTTGTTCCCCTCAACAAATCCCAATCTTTTACAGAGAAGCAAGTAAAGATGTATTAGAATATTATAGATGAGAGACATAGGGAAGGCCTTTATTTTCTTTCATTTTTTTCCTCCCAGAGAGTTTACCATTATAAAATTACTTAAAGTATTAGATCATCATAATTATTAGGTAACTGAAAAGATCCTCTTTAAAAAACAGTAGTCACAAACTGGTTCCCCGTTGGCCAAATCTGGCATGTAAGGCACTGGGGAAAAAAATTAGTTGCTAACATTTAAACATGAGAAGACTACACATAAAAATCTGGGTCTATATTCCCATACAGCTATAAATGCCTTAATTTAAAATGAGCAGGACTCTCCAGCAGGCCACAGTTGCCACCTAGCTTGCTTTATTCACTTACATTATTTGCCAACTTCTATGGTCTTTCATTTATTTATTTTTTGAGACAGAGTCTCACTCTGTCACCCTGGCTAGAGTGCAGTGGCATCATCACAGCTCACAGCAACCTCAAACTCCTGGGCTCAAGCAATCCTCCTGCCTCAGCCTCCCAAGTAGCTGGGTCTACAGGCACACACCACCACGCCCGGCTAATTTTTTCTATTTTTAGTAGAGATGGGGTGTCTCTTGGCCACACTGGTCTCAAACTCCTGAGCTCAAGCGATCCTCCTACCTCAGGCTCCCAGAATGCTAAGATTACAGGTGTCAGCCACCACGCCCAGCCTCTATGGGTTTTTATTTAACTTCTTTGGATTTTCTATTTAAGTTTTCAACTCCTACTCTTTTACCGTACTTGTGTCCTCTGGCTTAGGCCAATATGCTAGATTCTATGACACCATCTCAGAAGCCAAAGCACAGCTTTCACCCACCTAACGTTGTCTTCTCAAGTCCATGTGCTGCTTTAGCCATCAGGGTTGTCCCCTCTCAATCAGTACTACCCACCTGCCTATTACCATCCATGCATGATGGGGCACTGACAGTGTTTATAAAAAAAAAACCAACTTGGGTTATTTTCAGAAATGTAACTTTTAAGGAACAAAGAAAAATGTTAACAATGCTAAGAAATTCATTTTTACAGAGACAACATAAATTCTAGATTCTTGCTTTAAAAAAATCCTCCTTTCTGAGAGGCACGATGGTTCATACTTGTAATCCTAGCACTTTGAGAGGCCAGGGTGGGAGGATCACTTGAGGCCAGGAGTTCGAGACCAGCCTGGGCAACATAGTGAGACCCTAACTCTACTTAAAATTTAAAAAACAAAAAAATTAGCTGGGCATGGTGGCATGTGCCTATAGTCCCAGCAATTCAGGAGGCTGAGTTGGAAGCATTGCTTGAGCCCAGGAGTTAAAGGCTGCAGTGAGCAATGATTGTGCCACTGCACACCAGCTTGGGTGACAGAGACCCTGTCTCTACACAAAAATATTAATAAAAAAAATTAGCCTGGTGTAGTGGTATACACCTGCAGTCCTACATACCCCAGAGGCTAAGGTAGGAGAGTTCGAGGTTATGATGAGCTATGATTGCGCCACTGTACTCCAGCCTGGGCAACAGAGTGTGACCCTGTCGCTTAAAACAAAAACTAAAACAAAAACCCTCCTTTCCTTTCTTAAATTATCAAAGTAAGTTGGCCAAAATATTCGCAATTAAGGATAAAGTTAATAAATGCTAGAAAAATAATTTCTGGAAGAAATCTACTAAATATATGTGGAAGGTGAAAAGCGAGTTTGTACTTAATACCTATGACTGAGGGGAAAAAATAACCTCAGTATCAAAGAGAAAATTTCTTATAAATACCAGAGCAAGTCAAATTCCCATCTTAAGAGTCAAATTACCCTTTCTAGAGGTCATTAGGACTACCGAAGAGACATTTTTTCCTTAGGCAGCAACAATATTGTGGTGTAAAATGATCTATCAAGAAGGAAAAAAGCTAACATAATGTGATAATAAATAATTCAGTAAAAAGCTTGACATCATAAGCGAGGCATAAAGTTATCTCTAACGCCCTCAATACATTCCTCATAAAAATTACTCCTAAAGGAAGTAAACAATTCATATTATTAATCTCACATCTAAATGCCCAAGTCTAAAATGCACCCGAGAGCTCCACATGTGCCTTGTCAATGTGATAAGCAAACACATTTTGCAAATAACAGATGTGCCTGCTGCTCTTATCTGAAATCTCACTTTAGAAAGATGTGTACAAATTCAGTTAATGTTACCTGCTGTATGTTTTATCATAACTACAACTCTACATATAACTGATGAAAGCATATTTTTTCCCTTATTTTCCATTCTTATGTTTGAGAATATAATTATAAAGTGAACATATATTTAATATATCAATATATATTTAGATATATTTTTCAAAGTATGGTTAGTTGCTACTTAAAAAAAGGATTTCATGAAACAACTGCTAG
This sequence comes from Indri indri, assembly GCA_004363605.1. Taxonomy (NCBI): domain Eukaryota; kingdom Metazoa; phylum Chordata; class Mammalia; order Primates; family Indriidae; genus Indri; species Indri indri. The sequence goes on along the minus strand of RJWJ010007580.1, from coordinate 1,185 downwards.
GCTGGGTACAGCAGCTTATACCTGTAATCCCAGTATTTTTGAGAGGCTTGAGGCAGGACTGCTTGAAGCCAGGAGTTTGAGACCTGCCTGAGCAATGTACAGAGACCCTGTAACTCCAAAAAAAAAAAAAAAAAAAAAAAAAAAAAAAAAAAAAAAAAAAAAAAAAAAAAAAAAAAAAGAAAAGAAAATTTAGCCAGGCATGGTGCTACATGGCTGTAGTCCTAGCTACTAAGGAGGATGAAGCAGGAGGATCGCCTGAATCCAGAAGTTCACAGCTGCAGTGCGCTATGATTGTGCCACTGTACTCCAGCCTGGGCAACAGAGCAAGACTCTGTCTCTAAAAACATTAATTAAAAAAAGAATAAAACAACTGATGCTCTAAATGCAATGCCAGTCATTTTTAAGAGCATCTAATATTTAAAGAATATTTACTACAGTCTAGGCAGTACTCTAAGTGCTTTACATTTATTTTCTTAACCAATGTGCAAAACTGTCTATAAGGCAGTTATTTTTATTAGTGCTATTTTACAGATGAGGAAATTGAGGCACAGAGAAGCTAAGTAACTTTGCTAAGGTCGCACTGAACCTAGGTTGTACACTTAAACAATCTGACTCTAGATATATTTGCTCTAACCACAATACACTATGCTGCCACCCTTTCATCCAATCAAATCTCTCAAAAATCCCAGAAGCCAGACATTTTTAAAAAGCTTAGAATTTTTAGATAATTTGTAGACAGTATGGAACTATTAATGTGTATTATTACACTGTTTTCCAAATACAGAATATCAGGTTCCTTGCTTTAACAGTTTGGGAATCTCTCATTAAAACAAAGTGAGGGGCCGGGCGCGGTGGCTCACGCCTGTAATCCTAGCACTCTGGGAGGCCGAGGCGGGTGGATCACTCAAGGTCAGGAGTTCGAGACCAGCTCTGAGCAAGAGCGAGACCCCGTCTCTACTAAAAAACAGAAAGAAATGATCTGGACAACTAAAAATACACACATAGAAAAAATTAGCCGGGCATGGTGGCACATGCCTGTAGTCTCAGCTACTCGGGAGGCTGAGGCAGTAGGCTCGCTTGAGCCCAGGAGTTTGAGGTTGCTGTGAGCTAGGCTGACGCCATGGCACTCTAGCCCGGGCAATGGAGTGAGACTCTGTCTCGAAAATAAATAAATAAATAAATAAA
>RJWJ010007579.1:18886-57110 GCA_004363605.1 Indri indri | reverse complement strand
CAGCTCTTTGCAGTAGTGAAAATCTGGAAACAATCTAAATGCTCCTTAACACAGGACTAGATAAATTGTGATACATGTATATTACGGACTATGCAGCTGTTAAAAAGAATGAGGTAAATCTACACGTACAAACATGTAGAGGTCTCAAGATGTTTGCTAAGTAAACAAACACATAATAAAACCCAAGTTGGCAGAGCTACGCATTTAATATAACATTTGTGGGGTAAAAAGTATCTACGTTTGTATCTTGTTAAAAAATTATTCAATGATACTTATTTTAACAGTAAGGAAGACATAATCAGGATCGACCATCACAATAGGAATAGGGACCGCTGCAACCAGGTCCTGCAATGGGGGAGATTGGGCTCAATTCTGAATACAGCATGAGCAAATGGGAATTTACAGCCAAGTAGCAGGCTAGGAGGCAATGCATGTAAAGTTACTAAGAGGAAACATCAGCGGTGAGAGGGGATTCTGGCTAAATCGACCTAATAGGAATCTTGCTGAAAAGAGGCCTGAGTGATCAGACATCACATGGGGTATAGTGCAGGTTGAAGAACCCATCAGGTATCAAGGGTGATCAGATATCAAGGGTGGGGGTTCTTACTAAAGTGATTTAGCAGGGTTCTTTGCTAAAACTGGATTTTTATAAGGAAGTACACAAATTGGCCTAGGAGAAGGTTCAGGAGCCTGACTAAAGTTTGGGCAAGCAAAGAATCTGTCAGTCTGCATAGGAAATACCTGGAAGGCTGTATGCCAAAATTAATGGTGGTTCTCTCTGAAGGAAAGTAACTATAAATTAAAATTTTAATTTGAATAAAAGCAAGACCTCATAGTTAAAGCCCGGAGGCCCTATTTGGAGTCTGGTCAATGCCACCGTGTGACTCAAGGAAATTCTATTCACTTTTTTGGGCCGCCAGTTGCTGTTGTGTTAACTGACAATGATACCACCTCCCTCCCGGTGTTGTAATTTGGCGGGGATGAAGCAATGGATATAAAAACTTCTTAGAGCAGGGACAGATCATTATAGCAATCAGGGAGGGCAGCCCGAAAGAGGAGGCATGAGCCTAGACCTGGAAAGAGCTGGCAACACCTGGATTTGGTTGAATTCCTGGCTCTTTCTTCCGGCTTTTTAATCACGCAACTTCTGCCTGAGAGGCGAAGCAGAACCCTGGCGCACGCGCAGTGCGAGCACCTCAGCGGGCGTCCCGTCCTCGTACTACAACTTCCGGCAGGCTTCGTGTCCGCCTCAGGCGCGTCGCGCACTGCTGACGTAGCTTAGTAGCGCGGGGAATTTCGAGTAGTAGTGGAACGCGGGAGGCCAGTGGGTAGCGGACCCGCAGCATCCTTAGGAGCGACCATGGACTCCTTAGCCGAGCCTCGGTGGCCTCCGGGCCTGGCAGTCATGAAGGTGAGTCCTTCAGGGAGGTTGGGGACTTCCGGATGTCCGCGGGAGGCCAGCGCCGGCTCGAGGGGGAGAAGGTAGGAGGCGCGAACGGCGAACTGGGCCAGCGGACCCGGCTCTGCTGTGCCACTACCCTATCGCGTGGCTCTGGGCCTAAGTTTCCTCCCCTGAGAAGAGACAGAGACAGACCTTGGTCCCACATGGTGAGCTGAGGTTGGCCGTCTTATGGAAGCGGATATTCTGCTGTTCAGTCACAGTAATAACAATGATATCGAGAAAACCAGTTACTCTAAACAATGACAACGACAGCTGACCTTTTCTGAGAGCTTAGTATGTGTCAAGCACTAGGTAAACAGTGACATCGGACATAATTTTGGTGGACACTGTATCAAATAACATTTATTTAATCACGTAGCTAAGCAGGTAGTCTCCTTTACATGCCCTTCTCTTTACCCGCCGAGCCTAGGGCTGGTTTGCCCTAACGTACCGCCCCAACTCCCCCCTAACATGTCCTAACTCCGCTCTAACAATTCCTTATCTCTCTTTTAAACGGAGATCAGGACGCAGGCTCAGCACTAGTCTTTCATTTCATCGAATTATTTCATTTTAGTGTCATCTACAGTGCTTGGGTGCTTGAGATATTCCCATGGTTAGAAGCTGATACTGTGGAAGGATCCAAGAAACCTGTGGTTTTGAAGTTGTGGTGACCTTGGCACCCAAGATGCAATGAAGAGCATAGATTTGAGTTCCAGTGGTTCTGGGTTAAGTCTGGTATCTGCATTTTATTAACTGTGACCTTTGAGTCAGTTATTTAACCTCTCTGAACTTGAACTTCCTTAACTATAAACTAGAAATAAAAATAAACAGTTGGTTAAATGAGTTGTTATATGCGGGATGCTGCTGGCTTATTCACTGTGCTTAATGCAGTTCCTGATACAAAGTGGGTGCTCAAAAATTATTTGCTAATTGAAAGTATCTGGAACATGGTAAGCATTCAATTAATATATCTTTGTTTTATTATTTAATAAAGTATTAATATTTTATTTTATAAAGACACTTACATTTTCTCAACTTTACATAAAATGAACAAAAGTATTTTTAGAAGATGTTCTTGATGTTTTTATTTAATCTAAATAAAAACAGTGTGCCTTCTATGCACACGCAGATTTTTTTTTAAATTTCAGAATATTGTGGGGATACAAACATTTTGGTTACATATATTGCCTTTGCACTGCCCAAGCCAGAGCTACAAGTGTGCCCATCCCTCACACAGTGCGCTTGGCACCCATTAGTTGTGAACTTACCTATCCCTTCCATCCCCCTTCCCACCTGCCTAGCACCTGATGAATATTACTTCCATGTGTACGTCTAAGTGTTGATCAGTTAGTATCAATTTGATGGTGAGTACACGCGGTGCTTGTTTTTTCATTCTTGTGATACTTCGCTTCGAAGAATGGGCTCTAGCTCCATCCAGGATAACACAAGAGGCACTAGTTCACCATTGTTTATTTATGGTTGAATAGTACTCCGTGGTATAGATATACCACATTTTATTAATCCACTCGTGTATTGATGGGCACTTGGGATGTTTCCACATCTTTGCAATTGTGAATTGTGCTGCTGTAAACATTTGAGTGCAGATGTATTTATTGTAAAATGACTTTTTTTCCTTTGGGTAGATGCCTAGTAGTGGTATTGCTGGATTAAATGGTAGTTCTATTTTTAGTTTTTTGAGGTATCTCCATATTACTTTCCACAGAGATTAGAGAGACTTATTTGCAGTCCCACCAGCAGTGTAAGAGTCTTCCTATCTCTCTGCATCTATACCAGCATCTGTTGTTTTGGGACTTTTTGATAAAAGCCATTCTCACTGGAGTTAAGTGATATCTCATTGTGGTTTTGATTTGCATTTTTCCCTGATGATTAGAGATGTTGAGCAATTTTTTATATGTTTGCTGGCCCTTATTCTGCCTTCTTTTCAATTAATATATCTTTATTATTATTATTAGCACTTAACACGTCCTAAGTGCTTCTGTCCCCTTTTGTTGTCATGAAGATTGAATTGGATAAAGAAAGTGAAAGAGCTCTGTGACCCATAAAGCTCCTGCTTTGTAGATTTAAGCATATTTTATATATTCCCACACCTTCAGTGTCCTTTGAGGCAGGTTCCATGTTTTGTCTGACTTTGATCTCTCACCACAGCACTGAATATAGAGTTCAGTACCCGAGAGTGTTCAGTGTGTGTTCAACCAGAGAGATGGGTGAGTCCGTATTTAGCTCCCATTAGAATCATGGAATCTTAAGGTTGGAAAGCCAGCCCCCTCCAGTATTTTAAACAATTTTATAACATGTCTGCTAATTTCTTATCTAATTTTTGCTTGAACTCCTCCAGGGACAAAGAAATACCTGCTCCCAGAAGCCCATCTGATTGTTCGAAGTTCTTTCTTATTTTGAATATTATAATAGAAATCTGACTCTGAATCTATGGTTCCTAACCTAGGATCCATGGAAAGACTTTGGAGTCTCAAATTATTTATAAAATTTTTGTCTGTATGTATGTTTTTCTGAGAAGAGAGTCCATACTTTTCATCCATATTTCAAAGGGATCTGTAACACAAAAAACTTAAGAATATTTTTGTAATTATTGTCTTTTCACCCATTTTCTGCCTCTCCTTTTTGCTTTCTCTAAAGAAATCCTGGGGCATCTACTGACCACTTTCTATTCAGGCATTCTTTTTCTTTTTCGGCTGAGACACATGTGATGTGCATGTTGCTGTCTTGGAGAGGCATGACTGGAAATTTGCACAAGAATGTTGTAGCTCTTCCGATGCAGTGTTGCCTTCCACACATGGTGCCCTGCAGCTCTTTCAGAACCACTCCGTCCTCCAGATCGGGATGGCGTAGATAAGAAAGTGAGAGGGACTGTTCTGGCGCTGGTCCTGCCTCTGCTCTTAATTGATCTTCAACATAATCCTTTAGCTTTTTGTGTCAGTGGTAGTTTACCATACGGAATAATGGAAGATTATGGCATTTTAATGTTTATTTCTCTGGTTTTACTATAATAAAAATTTACTGTTTTTGACAGATCATAAATGTTAATGTATGTACACAGTCGGAAAAATAAGAATTCAGAGTAAGATAAAGGAGAAAATGAAAATCACCCATAATTCTACCACCCAGAGATAACTACTGTTTAACATTTTATCTTATTTTCCTTCAGTTTTTTATACATTTAAAATTTGGGATTACCGTGGAGTCAACTTCTTGGGTTTGATCCAAACACTCAGGAACTCTATAGCCTGTATCTTTAAAACTGGGATACTGATGCTATGGACATCGTAAGATTGTTATGAAGATTAAACTATGGAGTTGCCATTAGTATGTATTCTTGTTGTGGATTCCTTTTGTGACTTAAAAAAGTATCTATTAAAACATGAACATTTTTCTGTGGCATTATTCTTTGAAAGAATGTTTTTTAATGGCTATATAATGTTTCATTGTATGGAACATTGGTGACAGTAGTTTTTTTTTGTTTATATTTTTTAAATTTAGGTAATAGATTTACATGGTTCAAAAAATACGTAAAATGGAAAGTAAAAATCTCTCTGTCACCATGTTCCTCATTTGTCCAATTCTCTGACCCCTAATAACTGTTAGTTATTACTTTCTTATGTATCTTTTTCAGAATTTCTTTATATATATGATAAGAAAAGAATACATTCTTATTCACCCCTCCCTTTTAAACAAAAAGTAGCATACTGTGAACTAAAATAAAATCTTAAGGCTCAATCCCCCCCACCAGCTGACTGAACGGACCCCCTCATGGCCAAAGGAATACCTAAAACTAAATTGCCTACCAGGAGGAGGGAGGTCAGACAAGCCTCATCATGCCCCCCTTCCTTCTTGAGGACATCCTTTGTAACCCATTAACAGACCTAATGGCACGTAAGACAAACCTACAGGTCCTCAATTTACACAACAAATATATGTCTGGTGGCTTGTCTCTGATAAACAACTTGTTATCTTAAAACATTCCAAGCCTTTAGACAAAGCTTCAGGTCTTTAACCAACTACAAGTCAAAGAATCTTTAAATCCACCTGTAACCTGTAAGCCTTCCCCCCCTTGAAGATGTCCCACCTTTTCACGCCAAACCAATGTATGCCTCCCATGTATTGATTTATGATTTATGACTTTACCTGTAATCCCTGTCTCTCTGAAATGTTTAAAACCAAACTAACCCAACCACAGCGAGTCCACTTGCTCAAGGCTTCTTGGGCGTGGCTCTGGGTCATGATCCTCAAATTTGGCTCAGAGTAAATCTCTTTAAAACTATTTTACAGAGCTTGGCTTTTTTTCATTAACAATACCATATGTACTGTCTGTACCTTCTTTTTCTCGCTTATCTTGGCAATCTTTTCATATCAACACAAAGGAAAGCTTCCTCTTTTTTTGATAAAAAGAAAATTTGCTCATTCTGTTGAAGGGAATAACATTTTATTTTAAATGATTTAAAAGATTTTAGGATAGCAAGAATATGTCCGTTCCCATTTAGATTGCATTCCAGGTTGACACACATCTATCTGTCTTTCTAGATTGTCTACTTTTTCACTCACCTTTCTCTGCTGTCACTGGCCCCAGCTATTTCCAGGGCTTCCTCATTTGTGAAGTAAGGGTTTTATTATAATTAGGTAATTTCTAATGTTTGGATTTAATATTCTCTGATTTGGTTCTTAACCTGTGTGGTGCCTGTTGGTATTGATACCTTTCACCCAACAGTGACTATAGGTTAGGGCATAGAGTCTGAGGGGGAGGAGACTTGGAGTAAAAACTGGAGACAGGTGGAGAGTGGAGCAGAAATACAGCAGCCCTTTTGTGAAGGGCGGCAGGATGGCACAGGAATCTGCAGTATCAACTTTATCTGTCTAAAGCAATTTGGGTAACCTGAGATTAAATGTGTAAGAGTCATATGAGGGAGGTTTTTCTCTATTAGTCAAGATCCCTTGCAGTTTATCTGGAGTTAGCTTTTGAGTATATATATTTGACAAAGATGTGTTATTGAATTAATTTTTTAGGGGATGGAGATAAAGTTCTGTGGCAGACATTCCAATCTTGGTGTCTTTCTGATATGTATATATGTATTTTTGCATTTCAGACAATAGATGATTTGCTGCGGTGTGGAATTTGCTTTGAATATTTCAACATTGCAATGATAATTCCTCAGTGTTCACACAACTGTAAGTATGTTTTGTTTCTGTGAGTTAGTAAATTGTGATATTTACATAAGGTAGTGTCAATTTAACAATAAAAATAAATGTGTTGATTTAATAATAAAGATAAGTACATATATTTATTTCTCACCTTAGGCTCCTCTATCTTGAAGTTTTCACAAGGTCTTTTTCCACCACCTCTCTCTTGAATATCGAAGTTTTTACAAAGCCCCCATATTTTCTACCACCTTCCCCTTGGATGTTTTTATGCCTTTTATAGCATTTATGGCAATAAAGATTTTAGTCGTGATATGTGGCTTTTTATTTGTCAAGTGCTTTTAGATGTTAAGTTTCAGAATTTTTGTTTAGGATAACAGATAGGTGGTTCAACCAAGTAGTACTTGGCATATAATTTCAAAATTTAAAAATCTGTAACAATAAGAGTATTTCCCCAGTGGGAGAATTCTACCACTGAAGAGTGTTATGACGGTTTTATAACTTAACTGCTATGTGATGCTGGGAAGACTCATACTGGAATTTGTTGTACTTCTCTTTTTAAGTCAGGTATATAAACATTTTTAATACTGTAGCTTGAGGTTTTTAGCATATAGGGGTTAGCCTATCTTTGTTCAGGAGCTAGCCAGCCATACAGTTTATGAATTATTTAGGTTTGTGATCTTTCTTGTCCTCTATTTTCAGGTTGATTTGTCTTGGAATGTTAAAAAAACGATCAAGTTAGGCCTAAAAAAATGGTTTTAGTGGGTAGAAGCTTTGGTGAAAAAGTTTCTGTAGAGAAGACCTAAGAGGATGGCAGTGGTAGCCACATCAGCATGGGCTTTAGAGATGTGTTTAGGCTTAATTCTTGACTCTCCACTTACTAGGTGGATGAGCATGCAGTTGCCTAACATTTCTTCAAATGTAAAAATCTGGTCAGTAATTCCTACATTAGAAAATGGTGGTGAGAATTAAATGTGCAGAAGTCAGTGTCTGGCACATTATGGGTCCTCAATAAATGTGAGTTTCCTTCCAGGCCAGATTCACGTTAAAAACCAAGATAAATTTTAGGTCGTGTTTCTAAATGTGTCTTAACATTATCTTTATTTAAATATAATGTACATAAAATACAATGCATCCATTTTAAGTGCACTTTAAAGTGTGAAAGTGTCAATGAGTTTTGACAAATATGTATACCACGTAACCACTACAATTAAGTTCTGAATATTTTCATCATCTGATAAATTTCTCCCCACATTAGTCAGTATGGCCCCAGCCAACTATGGTCTATTTCTAGACTCTTTTGTTCCGTTGATCTATATGTCTGTCCTTGTGACAATGCCACACTGTCTTTATTATTGTGGCTTTGTAGTAATTTGAAGCCAGACATCGTAAGTCTTCCATCTTTGTTTTTCTCTAGTGTCTTTTTGAAGAATCTTTGCATGTTAAATGCATTTCCATATAAATTTTAGAATCAGGTTGTCAATTTCTCCAAAAAAGCCTGTTTGGATGTTCACTGGACTTGTACTCAGCTAATTTTTTAAATTTTTTGAAGAGATGAGGTCTCGCTATGTTGCTCAGCCTGGTCTCGAATTTCCGGGCTCAGGTGATCCTCCTGCCCCAGCCTCCCAAAGTGCTGGGATTACAGGCATGAACCTATGCACCTGGTCCTATTTCTTCCTTTCTAATGTGTGTGCCTTTTATTTCTTTTTTTGTTGTTGTTACTCAGGCTAGTACCGTAAGTATAATGTTGAATAGAAGTGGTGTGGTGGACATCCTGTCCTTATTTCCAATTTTATGGGGAAAGTATTCAGCCTTTTACCATTAAATATGATGTTAGTTTTAAGTTTTTCATAATCTTGATAAGTTTCATAAATTTATCAAGTTGAGGCACTTCTCTATTCCTAGGTGCTAGATAGCCGAGAGGGTTTTTTTTTTTTCCAATCATGAACGGGTGTTGAATTTTGTGAAGTGTGTTTTCTGCATCTCTGGAGATGGTTACATGATTTTCTTCCTTTATTTTGCAATATGGCTACTTATATTGATCTTCGAATGTTAAAACAAGCTGGAATTCCTTTTAAGAAATTTGTCCATTTAATCTAAGCTGTCGAGTTTATTGGCATAGAGTTATTCTTTTTAAAAATGATATTCCTTGTTGTCCTTTTCATGTCTAAAGGTTCTGTAGTGATGTGCCCTTTTATTCCTGATGCTAGAAATGTATGTCTTTTCTTTTTTCCTTGATTGATCCAGCTAGAAGTTTATCAATTTTAATGCTCTTTTCAAAGAACTAGCTTTTGGTTCATTGTTTTCTATATTATGTCTTTTCTATTTTATTGATTTATACTCTTAGTTTTATTATTTCCTTCCTTATGGATAATTTGCTCTTATTTTTCTAGCTTGCTAAGATAGAAACTGAGATCATTAATATTTTGATATGTGTGTTTTCATTTTTATTCAGTTTAAAATAAATTCTAATTTCCTTTGTGATTTCTTCTTTGGCCATGAGTTACTTAGAATTCTGTTGTTTAATTTCCAGATATGTAGGAGTTTTCCTGTTACTAATTTCTAATTTAATTATGTTTTGGTCCAAGAACATAATCTGTTTGATTTCAGTTCTTTAAAATTTTAGCTGGGCCCAGTGGCACGTGCCTGTATTCCCAGCTACTCGGGAGGCTAAAGCAGGGGGATTGCTTGAGCCCATGAGTTTGAATCCAGTCTGGGTGACATAGTGAGACCCTGTCTCTATTTAAAAAAAAATTATGAGACTAGTTTTATGGCCCAGCATGTGGTCTTTCTTGGTTACTGTTTTAGGTGTAGTTGAATCTCTGTTCTGTTGTTGTTGAGTGGAATGTTCTATAAATGTCAGTTAGGTCAAGTTGGTCGATAGTGTTCTTTAAGTCTTCTATATCTCTATTCTTTGGCAATTATTTTATCAATAGAGGAATATTGAAAACTCCAAGTATAATTGTGAATTAATCAATGTTTCCTTTCACTGCTATCAGTTTTTGCTTTATGTATTTTGAAGTAACTTTATTAGGCACATAGACATTTAGAATTGTTTTGCCTTCTTGATGAATTGATTATTTTGTTATCATGAAATATCCCTCTTTATCCCTGGTAATATTCCTGGTTCTGAAGTCTACTTGTTTCTGGTATTAATATAGCTTCTTTAAGGTTAGTGTTTGTTTGGTTTATCTTTTTCCATCCTTTCTTTTACTTTTAACCTACCTGTCTTTATATTTAGTTTTTTAAAGACAGTGTATATTTGAGTCTTGCCCTTTAATTTGGCCTGACAATATCTATTTTTACTTGGAATATTTAGACCTGCACTGTTTAATATAGTAGCTGATAGCGACATGTGGGGGCTATTTACATTTCATTAAAATTTATTAAAGTTAAATGAAATTAAAACTTTAGTTTCTCAGTCTCACCAACCACATTTCAAGTGTTGAATAGTTACATTTGGGTAATAGCTACTATATTAGGCAGCGCAGCTATAGAACATTTCCACCATTCAGAAAGCTAGTGAAATTATTGGTGAGGCTGGATTTAAATATACAACCTTGCTTTTTGTTTTCAATTTTATCGATCTATTCTTTCCTCTCTTCCTGCCTTTTTTTTAAAAAAAATTGAACTTTTTTTAGTAATACGTTTTTTTTTCCAGTTGCCTTATTAGCTCCACTCTTTTATTTTTTTAGTGGTTGTTTAAAACATGCATCTTTAACTTATGACACTCTCTCTTTAAACAATATTGCACTACCTGAATAGTGTAAGACTGCTACAACTGTGTGCTTCCATTTCCCCCTCCTGGCATCTGTCATTTTTTCTATTTTACATGTACATATGTTGTAGATGCCACAATACATTGTTATATTTGCTTTAAACAATTATCTTTAAAGAAATTAAGAAATGAAAAAATAATCTTTTGTATTTACCCACATATTTATCATCCATGATACTCTTCTTTCCTTTGTATGTATCAAAGTTTACTTCTGGTGTCAGTTTCCTTTTCCCTGCTTTAACATTTCTTATAGTGCAAATATACTGCCAAAGAATTTTTTCAGCTTTTGTTTGTCCAAAAAAGTCTTTATTTCATTACTTTTTGAGAGATGTTTTCAGTGGGTGTAGAGTTCTAGGTTGACTGTTTTTTCCTTTTAGAATGTCATTCTACTGTTTTCTTACTTTCATGGTTTCAGGTGAAACCAGGTGTGGTGGTATTCTTATCTGTCACATTCTGTACAATGCGTCTGTTTTTCCCTCTAGGTGCTTGTAAGATTTTCTATTATTCAGTGGTTTTTAGAAATTTGTGATGTGCTTTAGTGTGGTTTACCTTTGCTTGTCCTACTTGGGGTCCATTGAACTTCTTGGATCTGTGGGGGTTATATTTGGAAAAATTTAAGCCCCTGTTTCTTCAAATATTTTTTTGTTCATACCTGCTCCCACTCTAGGTGCTAGTTACACTTTGTTATACTCTAATTACATTTTATTTGACTGCTTGATATTTACCTACGGACATAGAGGTTTTGTCTTTTGTCCCTCTTTTGGTCTCCCCTCCTTTCTGTGCTTAATTTTAGATATTAATAATTTCTATTACTATGATGTCAAGTTATTTCTGAATGTGTATCTATCAACTGATTTCTTTTTTTCCCTCCTGGTCACAGAGTACATTTTCTTGCTTGTTTGACTGTCTGGTCATTTTTGACTGGATGCTTGCCATTGTAGTACAGGTCGAATATCCTTTATTCAAAATACTTGGGACCAGAAGCGTTTTGGGTTTTGGATTTTTTTTTTAATTTGGAGTATTTGTATATACACATAATGAGGTATCTTGGGGATGGCACCCAAGTCTAAATACAAAATTCATTTATGTTTCATGTACGCCTTTAATATAAAGCCTGAAGCTAATTTTATACAATGTTTTTAGTGACTTTGTACATGAAACAAAGTTTGTGTGAAGTACATTATGTGTGGAATTTTCTACTTCCGGTATCACGTCAGCTCTCAGAAAGTTTCAGATTTTGGAGCTTTTCTGATTTTTGAGTTTCGGATCAAGGATGCTCAACCTATGTTTTACATTTTTGAGTGTCTAGCTTTTATTGAATTCTTTATTAGAATGTTAGACTTTATTTTGGCAGGCAGTTCAGTTACTTCTAGATCAGATTGATCCTGTCAAGGTAAGTTTTTAAGCTCTGTTTAGGGTAGGTCTGGAGTAGCATTTAATCTAGGACTAATTTTTTTTTTATGGTTAAAAACACCTAACATGAAATCTGCCCTATTAACAAATATTTGATTATTAACTATATGTAAATTATTGTTAACTATATGTACATTATTATACAGTAGATCTCTAGGACTTTTTTTATCTTGCGTGACTGAAAATCTATACCCATTGTATAGTAGCTTCTCATTTCCTGCAGGGAGATGGCCACGCTCACCACAAAAAATTGGGTCCCTTAGGTAGGGGTCGTTGCAAAGGATAAGAAAATAATAGAAAATGGAAAGTAATGGAAATAAAAGAATACACAGAGACGAAGGTATAGTTTTATAGATTTATAAAGATTATAGGCAAAGCGGGTACTCAGGGGGCCTCGGATTTCTCCGTCAATCACAAAAGGCAAAGAGTGAAGTTTTACATGGGCATTTATAGGTACAGTGATCGGTTGCCAGGGGTAACAGATTTACATAACAACAGGTACTTCCTTTTGGGTTAAAAGTTTTTCAGAAGGCTTCTTCAGATCCCTTAACTAATTTTATCTATGTGAACAAATGGTTATAAAATCTTTCAAAGACTAACTTTCAAGTTCTAAGGTAAATTTATCATTTAACAGAAGGGTTAAACAGAGATATAGTGGCTCTATATTTTCTTTATCAAGTTATTGTGTATTGAGACAGGTAGTCAGGAGTTTAAGCAGGAACTGTCCCTTAGGTCAATTGCTTTTAGCCACAGGTGTCTGTCTGTTGGGCGGACACTCTTTGATCAGCTCTCATCCTGTGGCTCTTAGCAGACCTGCTTTGCTTTTCAAAGCAAGTCCAAACCTCAGGTCTGAGAATCACGGTGCCGTTGTGGGATACGGCCAGCTACTGATCTTTTAGAGATGCCCTCCTGAGGTGAAACAGCTTTCTATATGCAAACTAACACGTTCGCATATTCCTTCAGGGCAAAGCTCTGCAAAACTCCTGAGATGTTTCTGTCTCTAATAGTTATATTAATTTATGGAGCAACAATTTTCCCCTCTTTCCAGCCCCTGACAACCACCATTCTACTTTCTGCTATGATTTTGATTACTTTAGATACCTTCTATAAGTGGAATTATGCAGTATTTTTCCTTCTGTGATTGGCTTATTTTACTTAGCATGATGTCCTTAAGGTTCATCCACTTTGTAAGATATGATAGGATTTCCTTCCTTTTTTAAGGCTGAATACTATTCCATAGTATGTGGATGCCACATTTTCTTTATCCATTCATCTGTTGATAAACATTTAAGTTGTTTACCCCTCTTGGCTATTGTGAATAATGCTGTAATGAATGTGGGAGTGCAGGCATCTCTTTGAGATCGTGTTTTCAGTTCTTTAGGATAAATACCAAGAAGTGGTATTGCTGGATCATGTGGTAATTCTGTTTTTAATTTTTTGAGGATCTTCCATATTTTCCATAGTGGCTGCACCATTTTTACATTCCCACCAACAGCATATAAGGTTCCCTTTTCTCCACATCCTCGCCAACAAAAGCAGAAGCTTTATAGTTTAATGTAGTCCTGCTTGTCTATTTTTGCTCCTGTTGCCCATGCTTTTGGTGTTATATCCAGGAAATTCTTGCTAAAACAAATGTTATGAAGCTTTTACCCTATGTTTTCTTCTAGGAGATTTATAGTTTCAGGTCTTATGTTTAAGTCTTTAATCCATTTTGAGAGTTGATTTTTGTGTGGTGTAAGTTAAAGGTCCGATTTTATTCTTTTGCATGTAGCTATCTAGTTTTCCCAGCACTGTTTGTTGAAGAGACTGGTCTTTTTTCATTGTGTAGTCTTGGCTCCCTTGTCGAAGAGCAATTGACTGTATATGCAAAAGTTTATTTCTGGCTTCTTTATTCTGTTCTGTGGTTCTATATGTTTGTCTTTATATTGGTACCATAATTCTTTGATTACTGTAGCTTTGTAATATGTTTTGAAGTTTTTATATTTCTATACTAATCTTTATTCCTTCCTTCTGCTAACTTTGGGCTTAGTTCTGTTTTGTTTTGACTGTTTGGGATTCATAGTTATTTTAAGAATGTTTTTTAGGAATGTTTTTTAGAAATTGTGAATTTTAGGAATATTTTTTCTGTTGGTACAAATAATGCCATTGTGATTTTGATAGGGATTGCATTGAATCTATAGGTTGCTTTGGATAGTATGGATGTTTTAACAATATTAAGTCTTCCAGTCTATGCATACAGGATGTCTTTCCATTTATTTGTGTCTTCATTTCCATAATGTTTGTTGTTTTCAATATAAAATTTTTTACCTCTTTAGTTAAGTTTATTCTTATTTTATTCTTTTTAATGCTATTGCAAGTGGGGTTGTTTCTTAATTTTCTTCTTGGATTGTTTGTTCTTAGTGTATAGAAACACAACTGATATTCATTATGTCGATTTTATATACTGCATCTTGGGTGAACTCATTTATTACTCCTAACAGTTTTTTTGTGTATGTGGAATCTTTAAGGTTTTCTACATACAAGATCATATCATCTGTGAACAGAGATAAGTTTACTTCTTCCTTGCCAAATGGGATGCTTTTTATTTTTTTCATGCCTAATTGCTCTAGTTAGGATTTCCAGTACCGTGTGAACAGATGCGACTAGTGCATCCTTGCTGAGTCAGGGAGAGTGAGTGAGTACCACAAATTTTCCTACAGGTTTCAGTGTGGCTGGTTTCGCACTCATTTCGGGTACTGAGGCCTCTTCACTGGTTTCTGGATTTTTTATGAAGGGAATTGGTTTGTATATTGTTGTTGGATTGGTGTCTTCATGGAGGACCATCTGGAGCTTCCTATTCCCTCATCTTGCTTTCTTTAGGGTTAATGTATTATCTTCTGGGGTATCTAGTGAATGCCCATGTATTCAGTGAGATCTCTCCAAATTGGCTGGTGAAAATTTTAACAATTCCTGGTCATGTTTGGTCTCTCCAGTTAATTGTTCTTTCCTTGGAAGTTGTTCTTTGGCCTCATGGATTTTCATCTTATGTATGTGCAGATTTGCATTTAGCCACAGAATCAATATCTAGAAGTCTTTCTATACGTAGCCTCTTCCTTTCTGGTACTTTGCCCTACAGACTCTAGCCTGGATCTCCTGAACTCCTATCTTTCTTTCTTCAGCTAGCAAGGCTGATGGGTTCTTCTTGCTGCACTATGGTCAAGAGATTGCCTCCAGGTAGGGAGCTTAGGATATGGTAGAACTGTGCTCATTTCTGCCCATTGTCCAATGTCTGAAAATAGTTGTTTTATATTTAGCCCCAGCATTCTGGGCCTTGTTAGTTTCTCATGGACAGAGGTGGAAATCCTTTCTGTGGATTTTGCTTATGTCATTTTGGGAAGAAAGAGTTTGCTTTTTATAAATGCATTGAACTCTACTTGATAGCTGAAGAATTAGGCTTTACTTCCATTCGTTTTTCTTTGCTTACTTCCATGTAACTTATAGCTGTCACTGATGTCATTCTTTATCTAAGAGGAAGTCAGTGGAGGGTACTTTTAGTAATGATGATTTATTTTATGAGCACTTATTTTTCATATTCTAAGTCTTATGATTCAGTAGGCCTTCTCTATTAAATACCAGTTGTCACAGGTCCCCTCAAATCTAAAAGTTGTGCTGGGTCTGTAGTGTTGTTTCAATATAGTGTTGTTTCAAAAACTTTAATAGAAGCTTGGTCTGTCATATTCTTCTGTCATCCTGGGTTGACTAGAATTGTTGATCCAGAATCCTAGCCATTTATTGCTGCTTCTTAAACATTTCGTGATTTATCATTTTAAATCACTTTATTCTGTTTTGCTCTGTTTAGGTTTTTAGATAAGAGTAATGAATACTGCGTTTGCAGTTCTGCAATTATAAAGGTGTGAGTGGGGTGCATTTGTTACTTATGCCCTGGGTTCTTGCAGTCTCCCAGGATAGAAATCAAGAGAGATCACCAGACATAGTAGCAAAGAATAAAGTTTATTTAGCTTGTGCACAAGGGAGCCAATACAGAGAAAGAAGTTAGGGCTTCCCCCCAAGGAAATTTGGTTTTATAGGGCTTTTCTAAAGGGAAGGTTTATGTCAAAGCATGTATAGGAAGGGTTTTTCTAGCTCCTGTGCAAGTAGCTTTACATATGTCTTCATGCATTGTATGTAGCATTAGCATTTTAAGTCTCCACCCCTGGGCATGATTTTTACTATTAAAATGAAGAAAAGGTTAGTATAAGTTGGATCTTAAGCTTAACTGCGCCTGTGGGGGTTCTGGGATGGTCCCTAACTCTCTAAAGCAGGAATTGTGGTTAACAGGTTTTTAGTCTCTTGCTCTAATTGACTAAAAGTTCAGCAAGCCTCAGCTAGAGCATGGGGCTTCTGCTACCCTTCTCTGGACAAGATGCCTCAAGACAGGATCCCTGTCACATTCCCCCTGAGAGATTTCATCCTCCTTATTACTTAAGCGGCCACGGACAAAGGTCTCTTCTTCTGGAGCTACTTCCTCCTGAACATGGATATAGTAGCTATATTTAATCACAGGAGGAAGAGAAATCTCTCACAGCTTCGTGGAGGAGTTGATAATGGCTCTGGACTTGTGGTCTCCGGTGCAGGCTAGAAGCCTTGCATAACCATTAACTTAACATGAAACTGCTGTAATCTAGAAGATGTGAATTTTACCTGGAGGTTAAATAAGCATGGTCCAAAGATTAAAAGTAGAAGCATAGCTAATAAGGGCCCTAAGAAGGGAAGAAACCAAGTGATGTGGGGCAAATATCCCTTAATAGAATCCAAATGGTCTGGGCAGTGGAGTTATTGATGTTATATAGCCACGTAGCCTGTTGAAGGATGATTTTTGCCCTTTGTTTTACCTCCCCTGAAACATTAATGTAATTTAATAGCTTTTTCAGGTGAGGAGCAAGTTTGTAATGTAAGCATGGTTAATAACTTAGGCAAAATGCAAGTCTGGTTAATAAGTATGTACTGGGAAGTGACTTGATTTCAGCCACTGGGAATTAAACAAAGTAAGGCTAACTAGTAGATTTGAAGTGGAAAATTGGAAAATTCCACTACTGGGTTTTTCTCCCTTGCGATCCTTCCCTGGGCCGCCTCCTCCTCCTCCTCTGCGACCCCCCAGCCCGGCAGCTGCCGCCCCCATAAATCACCTGTAGCAATTGGTGTACCAGGCTGTAAAGCAGCTCAGGACCCTGCCTCACTAAAGTTAACCCTGTTGTAGCCATGCCCCTCCCCCTTAAGCAGAGCGTATAAAAGACTGCAGTGCTCTTTGTCTGGTGCTCAGAATTTGGGGAGACCAAATTCCCCTCTGGGCCAAATTGCCGGCCAACGTGAAGTATAAAACCTGTTTTGCCAAATCTCTGAGTGTGTCTCTTGGTTTATTCCCGGTCAGCCCTGCTGTAACAGATTACCAGCAAAATGTCAGCAAAAATCAAGAAAAGAAAAATAAGCACACTTGCAGTAGTCGTTTGCTGGAGGGTGTTACTTAATTTTTTGCTGCCTTCAGGAGGCAGTTTTTTGAACAAGGTACTTGGGGTCCTTTACAGGTTTACAGGAATATACTGCTTTTTCTGATCTGGCCTATTCATTAGAAGTAAAAAGGTTTTATTCCAGAAACATGGAAGCAACTGGGAAGCCCTTCCAGCTTTATGGCCGTCTGAGCGGCCAGAATAACCTGGTGAGGACCCTTCCATTTCTTGGTTAGTTGACCTTCTGGAATTCCTTCTCACCATGTTGTGTGTAGGACTTGGTGTCTGGGTCAACAAGGAAATAGTCTAAGGCTCCCTTATCTGGTAGAGGCCATACATTATTACCATACTATGGGCTTGCTTGCTTGCTGAACTTGTCCCAAATTAATAATGTACTTTAAAGCCTGATTCAAGTCTTCGTCCGATAGGAAACTTGTTTTGAGAAATTGTCACCTGTAGGTGATTTCAAAGGGGCTGAGTTTTACATTTCCCTTTGGGGCTGTTATTTTTAATAAGGCAATATGGAGGAGCTTGACCATGATTCCTAAGTCTCTTGACATAACTTAGCCAAAGTTTTTTTAAGGCTTTGGTTCATTTTCTCAACTTTCCCAGAGGATTTGAGGATGTCAAGCAGAGTGAAGGTTGTATTGAATGCTGAGACTCCTTGACAGTCCCTGGGTGACCTGGGCAATAAAAGAAGTCCTGTTGTCGCTTCATAGGGAAGTTGGAAGCCCAAAGCTAGGAATGATTTCCTTAAGCAGCCATTTGCAAAGTTTCGTGGCTTTTTCTGTTCATGTGGGGAAAGCTTCTGCCCCCACGTGAAATGTAAATGTGTCTATGAAAACCAATAGGTTCTTGAACCTACCCTTAGGGGACATCTGTGTAAAATCAATTTGCCAGTCTTCTTTGAGGTAGGTTCACCTATGCTGCATTGGGGTTGTTTAGAGATGGGGCCAGTGGATGGGCCAGAGGATTGTTTGTAAGGCAAATTTCACTTGCTCAAGTTACCTGGTTCACTGTGGATTTTAGAGCTTTACCCACTAGGAGATTTTGTATAGAATTCCATAGAGAGTCCCTCCCATAATGTATTGCCTCACCAAGGCTTCTGATGATTTTCCATTGATCAGCCTCTGGTAGGAAGAGGTTTCCCTAATGATTTTCCAACCACCCCTGACTGTTTAGATGGTACCCTTTCTCTTCTGCCAACTTTTGCTCCGTTTGATTATGTTGGGGATTTGAGGGCAAGGAGGAGGGCCTTACTACAAGGGCAAATGTATCAAGTTGTCCCTCCTGTGCTACCTATTTGGCAGTTCTATCAACCTGGTTGTTTTGCTGGCTGTTCATAAAATTGTTTTTCTGATGCCCTTTGTGGTGTATTAACAGCTGTTTGGGCAGGGAGCTGGACTACTTTAAGAAGAGACAAAATCACCTCCTTATGTTTTATGGGGGAGCTCCTAGCAGTTAGCATTCCCTTCTCCTTCCAGACAGCTTGTATGAGCATGAAGCACCAAGAATCCATACTTAGAATCAGTATATATATTGAGTCTTTTTCCTTCCCCAAGCTGCAGAGCCCTAGCCAAGGCTCTAAGCTGCTTCTTGAGCTGAAGTGCTTGGGGGAAGTGCTTGCTATGTGGTCTGGTTTAGACTGACAATAGCATATCCTGCCCTGTGGACTCCATTGTCTATGAAGCTACTTCCATCTGTAAACCATTATTCACCTGGGTTTTCTAAGGAGGAGTCCTGCAGATCCGTTTGGCTAGATTAGTTCTGTTCTAAAGTCTTTACTTAGGTGTGCTCCAACATTTTAGGAATGTATGATGGAAGCGAACTGGCAGGATTTGGAGTCTGGCATACTTTTCAGGCCAAGTCTGGGGTGTCTAACAGTAAGGCTTGATGCTGAGTTAGCCTGCCTCCGTTAACCAGTGGTGCCCCATTATTTCTAGCACTTCATGGACCTGGTGAGTGGTATCAACCTCAAGGGGCTGGCCTAGTGTAAATGTGGAGGCCTCTTTAAGAGGCTGGTGGCTGCCACTGTTCTGAGGCAGCCAGGCCACCCCTCAGCTGCTGAGTCTAATTGTTTTGAGAAATGAGCCATTGGCCTCTGGACAGGCCCTGGTTTCTGGACTAGGACCTCTAGGGCTTGACCAGACCTCTCATGTACAAAAAGGAAAAAAAGGTTTCTTGAAATCTGGGAGTACTAGGGCAGGGGCTGGTCCTAGCTCAGACCTCAGGGTTTCATAGGCTTGCTGGCAAGCCTGTCCTAGTGGAACAGTTCTTTTTTCCTACCCTTGAGTGCTTTATAAAGGGGATTAGCAATGAGGTCAAAGTTTGGGATCCAAATCCGGCAAAAGCCAGCCATCCCTAGGAATCCTCGCAGCTCCCTTCTGTTGCTGGGAATCAGTAGTGAAGCACTGACCAGCTTCTGGTGTGGGGCAAGCATTCTAGCTCCTGGAGTAAGTATGAATCACAGATACTGGACCTGTGTTTGAGAGATCTGGGCCCTTGATGAGGAGACTTTATATTCAGCTAAGAAATTCAAGGTCTTAATAGTATTTTTCTGAGAACTATGGAAATCCTCATGGGCGATGAGCAGGCTATCAACATATTGCAGTAAGGCTTCACTTGTTAGTATAAGGTCTGTCTGTAAGGTCTTCTGCAAGGGCTTGTCCAGAGAGGTGGGTGCTATCTCAAAACCTCTGGGGCAGCACAGTATTCTCCATTTGGCTTTTTAACAAGCAGGATTGGGGCGTTAAAAGGGGACTGGCAGGGCTGGACTAGCCCGTGTCGTGGGAATTTTTCCAAGAGGGGCCATATTCCCTGTAAAGCTTCCAGCCTCAGAGGGTACTGGGGTTTGCATGGGTATGGTATGCTGGGCTTACATTTTATTTTAACAGGCTCAGCAGTGATGGCCCATCCTGGAGTGTTAGTGTCCTATATGGACTCTTTCACTTAAGCCTGTATTTCTTCCAGAAAGGGGATAGTCTTTGACTCTGGAGAGCCAAAAGGGCCAGCAAATGGATTCCCTTTTCAGGGAGTACTGAGACCCCCACGATGTACTCCTTAAGGGAAACTGAGACTTCCAACTTAGATAATAAGTCCCGACCTAATAAAGGAAGGGGACACTCAGGGACATATAGGAAGGAATGCGTGGTAGCCTTGGATCCAATTTCACATGTTAAAGGAAAGGTAAACTGTCTTACCTTCAGTTGGTTCATCTATTCCTGTCACTGCACAGTTGGCACTGGAGGGAGGTCTAACAGGCTGGGTCAGGACAGAGTAGACGGCTCCAGTATCCAAGGGGAATTCAGTTTTCTTATTTGCCGCGTTGAGTGAACCGAGTCTCGGCAGTGGTGATGAAAACGGAATCCTTTAGGGCTGGAACCAGGTGAGCTCTCGGCCCCCCTCTGCAGGAGAGGTAGCCTTCTCATTCGAGAGGCTAGCGATAAGAGAAGTGGCTGGAGAGGTCCCCTCCGTCCACCTTCCCATAAAGGAGTGGACAGTTCTCCAATGCCTCTCCTTATGGTATGCTCACAGGTGCGCTGCAGTACTGCCAGTGCCGACTGGGGTTTCGTTACCCCTTGACCAGGGTTCCTCTGCTGCTTAGGGTCACCTTGAGGAGGGCCTGTAATTATGGCAGCCAAAATCTTGCCTTTCTTTTCATTCTCTCATCTTTTCTTCCTTCTCTGCCAGGTCTTGATTGTTATAAACTTTTGGGCCTCTGCTACTAATGTTGCCTGAAGAGTCCAGGGGCTAGTTTCCAGCTTTGGAGCTCTCTCTGAATATCTGGCACAGCTTGGGTTATGAAGTGCATAGCCAGAAGTGTTTGACCCGCAGCAGTCTTTGGGTCTGTGTTAGTATATTTTCTGAGAGCCTCAGAGAGCCGATTAAGCTGGATATTTGGCCCTTTCCTAAGTATTCTCTCTCATTCTATCATAGTTTACTGGTTTGGTTTGGCATTTTTCATTCCCTCTGATATGCAGTTAAAGAAATGGTTCATCCTTAACTGATCTCGCCTATGTTCATAAATCCACTGGGGGTTTTGCTTGGGGACTGCTTCACCAGATGCCCGGTATACAACATGGCCGGGATTAGACCTGGCAAAACTGGTTTCTCCCACTGCAGGTTTCTCCCAGCCTCTCTCAGAAACTCAGCAGGGCAGCTGCTAGGCAGGCTTTAAAGTCTTCCCCTGTTCTACAGCCACCAAGCCACGAGCAACAGGTCCTGGACAAGCCCCCAGATTGTTAACAAACCTGCAAAGGGTGGGGGGCGGTTCCCTCTGTTGCTCACCTCACAGAAGGCCAATTACTGAGAAAACAAGGATTGTCAAGGAAGAAAGGAGATTTATTGTGGAGGATGCATCAACTGGGAGGTGGGGGGAAGGGACTGCCTCAAATCTGACTCCCCAACCAACGGCATCAGGGGTTTTTCTGGAGATGAAATGAATAATGCATGAAGTGAGTGAGCATCATTGCATGTTTGGAGTGGAGTGCAGGGCATGCCAGCGCGGTGAGAAGTCATGCTAGTACATACATCACATGATCAAAAATGGCAGATAAGTCCCTCCCAGTGTGGAGATTTTAGTAGTATAATGGGCTAGGGGTTAATATTGGTCATTCTTTCATCCTTGTGCACAGGCGGGATGTGGGGAATAGTTTGCTTAGTGGGTCCTTGGGCATGATCTGTGTGGTGGGGTGTCTCTTATCTTGTCTTTTCTGGACAAATAGGTGGTGTAAGGCTTTGTAGTTGTCTCATGGCTGCAAGGAGGTTTTGCTGTTTCTGGGGGAAAAAAACTTAAAAGGGAATGCGTCAGTTCAATAGAAAGTTACAAAGTTCTGGTCAGCAAATCTTACTGGCTTGGAAATTTAAAACATAAGAGAACTATAAAAAGGCATTTTTGCTTATGGAGCCAGTTATATAACCATACTTCAAATTTGTAGTGATACATTTATTAGATGCATTTTCGACCTAAGGTATTTAAAGTGGGTTTATTAGGACGTAACCCCATTGTAAGTCAAGGAGCATCCGTAATTTTAAATAATTAATATTTCAGTATGTTAAGAGCATGGGCTCTGGTGCTTGCTTTTGCCACCTATTAGCTCTGTGAACTTGGCAAGTTGGCTAAGCCCTGTGCTTCATTTTCTTTTTTGTAAAATGTGACTAATATTAGTACCAACCTTAGGGTTGCTGTAAGGTTCAAAAGAGTTAATACATGTAAAGTACTTAGAACAAAGTATACAGTAAGTACACAGTGTTAGGTTGAACCACATGAAATTGCCAGTATTTGTCCTGTTTTTTTTTTTTTTGACTTACCCTAAATGACAGTTTCACGTAGTTCAACCTAATAGTAACAACTTACATTAACTTTTAAGAAATCAATTTTTGTTGTTACTGTTGTTGAATCAAAATCACATGTTATGGGTGTGATTTACTGACTAAAATTCGTTGAATCAGTATGACCATGGGTAGTGTCTAGGAAACTAAATTAAAACCAACAACATTCTCCCTAGGTGTCTGAGCTGAAGAATCAGGTTTAGGAATTCTTGACTTACAGTATTGCTCAGTACAAAGAGAATAACGTTGACAATTATTAGAATTGAGTTTGGAGAGGAATTTTGCTTGAGGATGAATCATACCTTGAGTCTCACCCATATCTGATTTAGGTGATATTTAGATGAGACTTTGAACTTTAGATTTTAGGGTTGGTGATGGAATGAGTTAAGACTTTTGGGGCTGTTGGGATTTCGCGTGTGAGAAAGACATGAATTTTGGGGGCCAGGGATGGAATGCCGTGGACTGAATTGTGTCCTCTCCAAATTTATATGTTGAAGCCCTAACCCCTAATGTATTGGAAGATGACGCCTTTGGGAGATAATTAGGTTTAGATGATGTCATGAGAGTGGGGCCATCATGATGGGATTAGTATCTTTAGAAGAAGAGATACCAGAGCTTGCTCTCTCTCCCTACCCCACCGTGTGGGGACATAATGAGAAGGTGGTTGTCTATAAGCCAAGAAGAGAGCCCTTACCAGACACATAATCATATTGGTACCTTGATGATCTTGGACTTCTGGCATCCAGAACTGTGAGAAAATAAATTGCTGTTGTTTAAGCCACCAATCTGTGGTATTTTGTTATGGCAGCCTGAGCTAAGACATCTAATTCTTCCCTCTAGTTCTTTGTATCATTGCTGTCATTCATTTCACGTATATATAAGCATACATAAACATGCATGTATTTACGGATATATATATATACACACATATAAGCATACTTGATGAATACTTTGTTGCTGTTATTATTTTATACAAACTTAGCTCTTAAACTTTCCTCTTAAAAAGAGGAAAAAGGGAAGTTTTTATTTTACTTTCACTTATTCCTTCTCCAATGCTCTTCCTTTTTTTTTTTTTTTTTTATGTAGATTGGCGTTTCCAACCTAAATTATATCCTTGTCTCCGAAGAACTTTTTTTAGCATTTCTTGCAAGGCAGGTTTACTGGCAACGATTCCCTCAATTATTATTTGTCTGAGAAAGTCCTTTTTTCTCTTTCACTTTTGAAGGATAATTTCACAGGATATATAGTTTTATATCTGCGGTGTTTTTATAATGGTATTTTTCTCTCAACACTTTTAGTATTTCACCACACTCTCTTCTTGCTTCTCTGGTTTGTGAGGAGAAGTCAGATGTAATTCTCATCTTTGCTCCTCTGTAGGTAAGTATCCCCTTGGCTTCTTTCAAGATTTTTTTTCTTAATCTTTGATCTCTTAATCTTTACTTAATCTTCTGTAATTTGAATATCATATACTGAAGTGTTGTGGCTTTTTGATATTCATTCATTCATTCATTCAGGCATTTATCCTGCTTGATGTTCTCTGGTCTTCCTGGATAAGTGGTTTAGTGTCTAACTCTAACATTAATTTGGAGAAATTTTCAGTCATTGTTCTTGAAATATTAATACTTCTGTTCCTTTCACCACCTCTGGTAGTCCCATTATATGTATGTTACATCTTTTGTAGTGTTTCCACAGTTCTTGAGTATTCAGTTCCATACTTTCCAGTCTTTTTTCTATTTGCTTTTCAGTTTTGAAGGTTTCTGTTGACACATCCTCAAGCTCAGAGATTCTTTCCTGAGCCATGTCCAATCTACTAATGAGCATTTTTCATTTGTTATAGTGTTTTTGATCCTCTAGCATTTGTTTTTGATTTTTTTCTTAGAATTTCTGCATTACTCATCTCTTTTTGCATGTTGTCTACTTTTTGTATTAGAGCCCTTATCATTTTAATCATAGTTTTTAGACATTCCTGGTCTGATAATTTCAACATTCCTGCTTATCTGACACTGGTTCTGATGCTTGCTTGGTTTCTTCAAACTGTGTTTTCCCTTTACTATGCCTTGTAATTTTTTCTTTTTTTGAGACAGGGTCTCACTGTTGGCCAGGTTAGAGTGCAGTGGTATGATCATAGCTCACTCTAACTTTGAATACCTCAACTCAAGTGATCCTCCCACCTCAGCCTCCAAGTAGCTAGGACTACAGGGGCGTGCCACCATGCTTGGCTGCTTTTTAAAAATTTTCTTTCTTGTAGAGATGGGGTCTCACTATGTTGCCCAGGCTGGTCTCAAACTCCTGGGCTCAAGAGGTCCTTCTGCCTTGGCCTCCCATAGTGCTGAGGTTATAGGTGTGAGCCACTGTGCCCAGCCTAATTTTTTTTTTAATAGCCAGAAATGATGTCCTGGGTGAAAGGAACTACAGTAAATAGGCTTTTAGGTGTGGTGGAAGAGGAAGCATTCTATAGTCCTATGATTAAGTCTCAGTCTTTTAGTGAGCCTTGCCCCTAGACTGTGAACTTCACCAGTGCTTCTCAGTTTTTGCCCTCCTTAGGTTGGACAAGATGGCTAGAGAGGGCTGGAGTTGTGTATTTCCCCTTTCCCAGGTCAGCAGAACTCTGATAAAACCACAATAGGTCAGGCTTTGGTAAAATAGTTTCTCCTGAGGGCAGGCCTCATTAAGAACTGAGTGCTCTGGGCTTATTATTTCAAAGTGATTACTTTAACTCTCTCCCTGCCAGAAGTACCAGTGTATTTTTCTCAAAAATTTACTGCAAGAACTTGGTAGAATGCCTCCCTCCCGACGACAGGTTCCCCCTGGAGTTTTTAACTCTCAGACTTGTCCTCACTGAGCCTCCAGCAATTTGCCAATTACGGTTGAGGTTTTCCTCCTCTAGCAATGGTTCCAGCATGGCTTTTTTCCTCTGGTTCTGGTGGAGGTTCTGGTGGTTCTAGTTCAGCTCTTGTAAGTTGTGAGTTGCTGTACCTGCCTGTCTGCCTCTCCAGGTTGGGGGGCAATAGTTTGCCTGTCACTTTGCTTCTCTGCTGGATCTAAGAAGAGTTGTTGGTTTTTCAGTTTGTTCAGCTTTTTACTTGTTGTTAGGATGAAGTGGTAACTTCCAGGCCCCTTACATGCCTCATCGGTCCCTTCTATTCATCTTTGCTTCCCAGAAGAACTTAACCTATTGCCTGTTTTATCCTTTTTTACAACGTGTTCCTTCATTTTTCCCTCCTGAGATACTCTTACTGAGCCTGGCAAGACTTGCTTATTTCCTGGATATCTGTACCATTGAAATTATACTGTCTCCTCCTCTTCAACCGAACTGACTGCCTTTTAACGGGACCCCTTAGCTTGGCTGAATTTGGGCCAAGTAAATTAGCTGCCGGTCAGGTACCATTGTGTTAGTCACATCTACTTTTTCTTTGACTGGGAGAGCATTTCATACTGTCTTGAGTGTGTGGCAAATTTAGTTTATGCCTATTTCTTGCTTAAAGTATTAGTACTTATTACACTGAGTTGTGCTGTATTTGCCTCACTACTTCGTTAACTCCTTGAAGTCAAGAACCTTTCCTTATACACTGTTCTTTTCTTTGTGCTTGCGATAAAAATGCTTGTTAAATGTGGGATGATGGATATCATTTACAGAGTTAGGATGTAGAAATCCTGTTGGTAGTTTGGGAATATTTTATTTCTTAACATGTATATGTATCTTATTTCAAAATATACATTTTCGAATGGTAGGCAGTAGCGATATCTAGCATGTTTATACAATACCCAGCCCAGGTCTGGCGTGTGTGTTTCCTGTGTTTTACAGCTGGAGTACACAGAGTGGTGTATGTTGCTCATGGATTTGTGATGTCCTAGGGATCATTATATTTGACGTATTTCCTTTTCTTAAAAATACTGTTTAATTACATGTATAAATGTGCATAGATTAGAGGTACTAGAAATTTAAGACTGTAATAATATACCCTAGATGATGGATACATTTTAGGGCTTAAGTCAGATTTTGTTAGAAGTCAGATTCCTGTATTATTAGTATGGTTTAATTAACTTATTATGTTGCATTTTTTGTTTTTGCAGACTGTTCTCTCTGTATAAGAAAATTTCTATCCTATAAAACTCAATGTCCAACTTGTCGTGTGGTGAGTTTTTCTTTTTCTAACTTGTCGATTGATCGGTGCAAATATTTCTGCTTTATCTACATGCAAAAGCCCATGGGAAGATGTGTAGTTATTGAAGTACTTCTAAAGTACATGTAAGGAGAATTGGGCTTTGTTGAATTTTTCATTAAGATTACTCATAACCTAAATGTATTTTAGGAAGTAAAAACTAATTTTAAGATCAGGATGTAGCACTCTTTAATATTTATGACCTATGTTTTTATGGCTCCTAATTTTTTTATTATTTCTCACCTTTGACAGAAACTGATGGTGTGATTATTCAGTTGCATAGGAGTCGTCTAAGTATTTGTGCAGAAGGCAAAGATTCATGGCTGTTGGGCTTAACCCAGCCTAACGGGTAGCCTTACCTCTTTCCCCAATCAGATCTTCAGGGAAAACACTGGGAAATTTATCGTTATAGTCTGAAACTTTTCAAGTAGTAGGAATGGGTGGAAACATAGATTAAAAGGGAAATTAAACATAAGTGGAAATAAAATGAGAAGAGGCCGTGAGATCTAACAGAAAGGATATTGGGACTAGCTAGAGGGTTTGGCGAGTTTGGCCGCTTTGGTAGGTATGTGGTATCAGGATGTCATTAAACTTGTCTGAACTATTTCCCTATGTAAGAAATTGTGCAGTTTGTCTCCCAAATCTAAGATCTTTACAACGATGCTATATTGCCTTTGTCGAGATGATATCACTGAGTTAAACTGTGTATTCATGCTAAATAAGTACTGGATTTGTCATTTTTCTCTTGCATTCCTGAAAACCAATCTTATTTTTAAACTCTCTATGAACACTTGATGCCTCTCCCAATGCTACTACTTAAAAGAACATCTCTCTTCTGTTTTTCAGGAGAAAATTTTGGGAAAGCCGAGTGCTGGCATTTTGAAGAAAGATTCTTGCTCATGTTAGATTTTGTCTTAGTGCTGAGTATATAGGATTTTAACAGATGCTTTGGAGAGCTTTTTATCAGACTTCCAGTCAGCAGATACCAATTCACTATTTTAAAATTCCGTATTAGTATGAGATAAATGAAATTTATTTTGAGGCTTTCCTGGAAGACTTAGTGGGATGGAGAGCCTCAGAAGGATGGGTCAGACATTTTCAAAAACAAGATATGACAAGTTAATTATTGTTTTTGACCTTTTTCCGTCTTTTTTTTTCCAGGCAGTCACAGAGCCGGACCTGAAAAATAACCGCATATTAGATGAACTGGTAAAAAGCTTGAATTTTGCACGGTATGATTTAATTCTGTGACTAACCTCTAACTACTTTTGCCTTTTATATGTGTTCTCACTTTACTCTGTGCGCTTTTGGATTAGGAAATGCAGGATTGCATCTTTTGGAGTAAAAGAAGGGAAGCGACAGTCATTCGCACATGGAAAATCTAATAGTAATAAGATTTTCTTCCTTTACTTAACAGAAATTCTCCTGTTATAAAGAATAATTAAGAGTCAAAATGCAGATTTGAGGACTTCTTTACTTTTGGGTGCTAGGATACTCCTTGTTTATCTTGTATTTTACCTGCCCCAGCCCTAGAATCAACCATTTCTCCAAAGAGCTCCTTTTATTGGAGAATGTCATTTAGAAACCAGGATCTGGTGCAGAGTATGCTTGTTGCTACCGGGGTGTCATTGCTTCTAGGCTCTCTGAGTGGACAGAGCTAGGTAATATATATGTATACATATGTGTGTGTTAACTCATGTATATGCACATAATCTGTAATTGGTTCTGTTATATATTAACCCATTAATTCTTAATCTGATTCACTCAGCATGTATTAAATGATGTGCCATGCGAAATGTGTAATTGCTTGTACTTTGTAAAGCTCAGATATGCAGCTTTACCTCCTAGCTGTCAAATGCATGAATCTGTGAGTTTGGTTACCCAAAGGGATATTAAAAGGCATGTTTTGCCAAACAATATCTTGAATTATTTTTAGTTTTAATCATACAAGTCAAGCAAAAATTTTTATTAAGAACATATTATGTACATATTAAGTACAGTCATGTGTTGCTTAACAATAGGGATTCATTCTCAGAAATGTGTCATTAGGTGACTTTGTCGTTGTGTGAATATTGTAGAGTGTACCTAAACAAACCTAGATATAGCTTACTACATACCTAGGCTACATGATATAGCCTGTTGTTCTCAGGCTACAAACCTGTACAGCATGTTAACTATACTGAATACTGTAGGTAATTGTAACACAATGGTATGTATTTGTGTATCAAAACATATCTACACATAGAAAAGGCACAGTAAAAATATGGTATAAAAGATAAAAAATGGTATACCCGTATAGGGCACTTACCATGAATGGAGCTTGCGGGACTGGAAGTTGTTGTGGGTGAGTCAGTGAGTGAGTGGTGAATGAATGTGAAGGCCTAGGACATTACTGTACACTACTGTAGACTTTATAAACACTGTACACTTAGGTTACTCCGAATTTATAAAATAAATGTTTCTTTCTTCAATAATAAATTAACCTAAGCTTACTATAACTTTTACTTTATAAACTTTAAATTTTAACTTTTTAAAAATAACACTTAGCTTAAAACACAAACATATTGTACAGCTGTACAAAAATATTTTCTTTATATCCTTATTCTGTAAGTTTGCTCTATTTAAATTTTTTTTTTTTTTTACTTTTTAAACTTTTTTGTTAAACCGAAGACACAAACATGCTCATTAGCCTAGGCCTACACAGGATCAAGAGCATCAAGATGTCCGTAGGTGATAAGCATTTTTTGGCTCCATTATAATTTTATTGGACCACTATTGTATATTTGGTCTGTCATTGAATGAAAAATCATTATGTGGCACATGAGTGTATATGACTTCCAGGCTTGTTGGAACATTCATGGAGGTACCTTACATTGCTTCCAAAAGTATAAACATATTTCTTAGACTAGAATTGCACATTTCATTGGTTTGCATCCTGAAAATGATCAAATTTAGTACAGTCTTCCCTTGGGTATTCTTGGGGAATTGGTTCCAGGACCCCTAAGGAGCCAAAATCTTTGGATGCTCGAATCTCTTATATAAAATGGTATAGCATTTGCATTCAATCTACTCACACATTCCCATATACTTAAAATTATCTCTAGATTACTTATAACACCTAATACAATGTAAATGCTATGTAAATAGTTCTTATACTGTATTTTAAAATTTGTGTTATTTTGTATTGTTATTTTTATTTTTTTAAGTATTTTCAGTCCATGGTTGCTTGAATCCATGAATGTGGAACTAGCAGATAGAGAGCTAACTGTACTCTGAACTCACTTACTATGATATTCTAGAAATTGGCTGGTTAGTTATTTCCTTACGGTCATAAAAAGATGGTGTACTTTCCTAGATGAAGAAACTCTGAAATTCCCTGATTCTTTTAATTAAAGTCATTGCTTTTCTTATTTTAAAGTCCTTCACCAGTTAGTTTTTAAAGTCTATGGGAGGATGGGGCTATGTCTTTGCAAATGAGTTTATTGGCTGTTTGATTTTTCTCTGAGACAGTAAAGTTACATCTCAAGGTGTATTTTTTTCCTCAGCTGGTACTAAAAGCATAACAACCTCCCTCCTAGGAAAAAGGAAGCCTTGCAAATAACAGCGTCTGTTTTTTGAAGAGAAGTGATCAGTATCTTTGGGTTCACAGACCTTTTGGTAACTTAAATTGAGGCCTTTGAATGGTTGAGCTCTCCTCTTCCCTTTCTCCCTTCCAAAGGAATAGGCTATTTAATTATTCATGATACTAGGTGTGGTGGGGTGGGAAGCATTCTTTGTAAATTCAAGATAGATTATATAATTTGCTTCTCCCTCCGTTTGCTTTCTTGGAATTACCATTCTTATTAGCATCATCCTGTGGTGAACATTTCTTGGACATTTGTCATGTGTAAACTGCTATGGTACTTCATTTGCAAAATTAGTAGGGATGAAATTCATGCTAATCAATTTCATTACTTAAACTCTGATTTGAGATTGATGAGGGAGGAACTTTAATCTTATGATTAAAATGTAAGATATTCATTTTGTCAATTTCATTTCTTCTTGTCTTTTCCATCTATCATTGTCATCTTATGTGCCATTATGATTTTAAAAATTTAATATTCTAAAATGAATAATAAAAGGATATTGGAAATAATTTCAGAGGTTTTCAGATAAAAGGCTGACATGCAGCTCTTATATTTTCTTCTGACCTGTGGCTTTTATTTTCAAAGTACGTGTTTTTTTTTCTTGACTTAGTTTTATTTAAAATAATGTTCTTAAGAACCCGTTGGGATGAATAAAAATTTAATTAGAATATTTTTGTCTAAGTGGAACATCATTCTTGACCTAAGTAAGAAAATATTGTTTCTTTGTTTTTATATAGCAGCCAGTTTCCATCTCTATTATTATTTTTAGGAATCAAGAGTAGAGAGCATCATTTACTGCTTTGATTTATCCACCATCAAGGTATGAGTTTTTCTGTAAGCACTCAAAGTTTAAGAATTTAAACATTTTAGATCACAATCACGGTAGATAATTCCTTTGGCAACTCACAAAGTAGATGTAGAACATACTTTCACTTTTTCGTGTGTGTGGTGCAGTTTAAATCATACTGACTTTGAATTCAGGCAGACTGGGCTCCAGTCCTGGCCCTACTAGCTCTCATGTAATTGCTTTCTGATACATTGATGCCCTAAGGTGCTAACAAGGATTTGTGCCTGAGTGAGCCTCTGCCTGTTTAACTAAATGGTTCTAGACTGTTGTTTGCATGTTTTCAGATAAGAACAAGCATTGCAGGGACTTTAGTTACTGAAGTCCACGGGCTTGATTGCATAGATTTTATAGCTGCTCATGTCTACACAAAGGCCTATTTTGACTCTTGATTCTTAGCCACATTCTAAAGAGGTAAGGTTATTGTGTAGTTAACAAATGGGCAAGATTTTCCCATACTTTATTAAGTCAAAGTTGCTTATTCATAGCAAAAAATCATGTGGAGAGAAATTTACTGGACTAAATGTCTGTGTATCTGGGATCTTATCTGAGTGCCTTTCCTAACTAGCTGGGTGACCTAGAGCAAATCAGTAAACTTCTTTGGGACTTTATTAAGTCAAAGTTGCTTATTCATAGCAAAAAATCATGTGGAGAGAAATTTACTGGACTAAATGTCTGTGTATCTGGGATCTTATCTGAGTGCCTTTCCTAACTAGCTGGGTGACCTAGAGCAAATCAGTAAACTTCTTTGGGACTTTATTTATTCATCTATAAAAATGAATATATTGATTTATCTTTGAGGATCTTTCCAGCTCTCAAAGTTCGTAATTCATCAGATATCTGAGTGCCTATGGTGTGCTGTTAGGTATTGCAATACCAGCTCACTTTGATATGAATTAAAGGGGTGATGAAAATTAAGGGCAAATTACCAATTCAGTTTAAGTCTAAGCATCAATTCTGAAACTGGTATTTTCACCCAGCTTATTTTTAAGGTATATGAATTGTCATAAACAATTTCATGGTTTTAAATGCCATTTGTACATTCATGGCATCCAAATTTATATCTTCAGCTAGATCTTTCCCCAGAACTTCAGACTCATATATCCAACTGTTTATCTCACATCTATACTAGGACCTCTTAAGAGCAACTCTTGCTTGACATTTCTAAAAGGAAACTCCCTTTCAGTTTCCCAGGTTAACAACCTTGGAGTCATCCTTGACCCTTCTCTTTTACACTGTTTAATCTGTCAATCCGTTGGTAAATCCCGTTGGCTTTATCTTCAAAACACTTCGAGAATCTGACTGCTTTCCTTCTCCCTGCCAATATCATCCTGGTCCGAGCCAGTGACAGCCCATATTACTGTGATCACTTCCAAATGATATTCTTATTTCTGTATTTGTCCTCTTACAAGTCCTTCCTGAAGACAGCAACCAGAGTGATTCCTTTAAAATAAAAAGTCAGACCATGCTTAAAACCAT
The DNA here is from genome assembly GCA_004363605.1 of Indri indri. Taxonomy (NCBI): domain Eukaryota; kingdom Metazoa; phylum Chordata; class Mammalia; order Primates; family Indriidae; genus Indri; species Indri indri. The sequence continues at coordinate 24,383 of RJWJ010007579.1, read as the reverse complement.
CCAATGGTGGTTCCCTATCTCATTTGGAACAAAAGCCTGTCCTATCTGCGGCAGTCCTCTGGTCCCTGCATAGTCTTGTTCCCTCTCAGACTTTATCTCCTACCTCTCTCCCTTTTGTTTATTCAGTTTTTCATAATAGCCTTCTTGCATTTCTCAAACATGTTAATTGCACCCTGACCCTAGAGACTTTGTACCTGCCATTATTTCTAGGTGAAACAGCGTTTCCTGAGATAGCTAAATGTTTAGTCTCTCCTCTATCTTTGGACTCTTTCTTAGTCTCTCTGCTTTCTTTGGATTCTATTTGTCACAGGTCATCTTCTCAGTGAGGCCTTCTCTGACCATCCTGTAAAAAAAGAGTATCAAGTATTGGCCAAGTGCCTGTAATCCCAGCACTTTGGGAGGCCAAGGCTGGAGGATTGCTTGAGGCCAGAAGTTTGAGACCAGTCTAGGCAACATAGCAAGACCCCGTCTCTACAAAAAATAAGAAAAATTAGCCAGGCGTGGTGGCATGTGCCTGTAGCCTCAGCTACTTGGGAAGCTGAGGCAGGAGGATTGCGCGAACCCTGGAGTTCGAGGTTGCAGTGAGCTGTGATTGAGCCATTGTACTGTCTAGCATGAGCTACAGAGCAAGACTCTGTCTCCAAACAAAAAGAAAAGAGACTCCAGTATAAAGAGTATCTCCTCCTCATGCCTGGCTTAATTTTTTTAATAGCACTTTCCACATGTATTATGTTTATGTTTATTCTTTTCCCCTACTGTAGTGTAAGCTTCATGAGGACAGAGACTTTGTTTGGATCTCTATTATATTTCTCTGTCAAAAGTAGCTGGCTCTTAAATAAATTAATGAATTTTAATTTTAGCATGGGAGATAATTTTATCATGGCATTGGTGTTACTGTTCACCAATCTTTATCGGCATATATTGATGTAGGAGAGCAAATTAGTAGAATTATTTTAATTGTGAAGAAAAGCAAAAATAGTGTTCTCTAGGTAGGCACTTAACTGAAAAGGACCACCACTGTGTAGCATGGAAGTGTTTCATTGGTGACAATTTTATCTATTAGTTGAATAGTATCTGCCTTACTAATAGATGAGATGAAAGCTTTTTCAGAACCTTCTTTGTACCAAATTCAGATCCTGGAAGGAAAAGGACTATTGTGGTTCTAGACTTTTATTTTATTTCTGTTTCTTCTCAAAGACCAAGATCCTTAAGTTTTTATTTTAACCTCACTTCCACTGTGGTTTTTATTTATTTTCAAACTTTTTATTGTGGAAAAATTCAAACATATACAAAAGTAGAGAAAATAGTATAGTGAACTCTCCTCCAACCCCCCCAAAGTACCTTATCCCTTAACTTGAACATTTATCAGCTCATGGACAATCTTAATTCTTCTATACATCTCCTTATCCTCCCTAAATCCTGGTTATTCATTTTAAAATATTAGATATGCCCATTCCTCTTTGGTCATAATTAAAAGGGATTAGAACGTTCAGATTATGGCTATCAATTAAATATAATAAGAAGCAGGACATCTTGATGTAAATAGAATTTTTGTGAATTTCTATAAAACTGTGAGACAGAATAAAATAATTGCTGTGTTGAGTCTTTTTATACCATTTCCTGTCCAGTGAAGCAACTAACCCCTAGGTGGTATGTGTGTTACTAAAGTGGTTTTATTAACTGGAGGCCAATAGAAAAAGGGAGATGCAATCCAGTAATATGTCATGGTGGTAAACATTTGATCTTCTGAGTCTTTCAATTTCAGGTGATATTATATAGATAAATTTTTCTCCATTTCTTTATAGACATTTGGGTTGTTTCCAGTTTTCGTCTGTTGTGCGATAGCTGCTGCAAACATTCTTCTATATGTCTTTTGGCATATATTTCTCTTGGCATATATCAAGAAGTGTGATTACTAGGTCATAGGATAGGTATTCATATTTCGTTGGTATCTTTAAAGCTGGTTTCCAAATTGTTAGAATCAGTTACACTCTCACTAGCTAAATGAGAGTTCTAGTTGCTCCATATCCTCACCAATATTTGGTATTGTCTTTTTAATTCCAGCTTTTCTAATTAGTGTATCAGTGAGGTTCCTTAAATTGTTATTATTTTTACTATTTCTTGATTTTTTAAAACTGTGGTCAAATTTATATATAGTGAAATACATACAGCAAATTTGGATTTGAGTATTGAATTTTGATAAATGCATACATCTATATAATTACTATTACAATCAAGATAGAAGATTTCCATCACCGTAGAAAGTTCTCTTACTCTGCTTCTAGCCAATCTCCCCCCAGAGGCAACCACCATTTAGTTTTTCTGTCATAACAGATTGTTCTTAAACTTTCTGTAAATGGAATCATACAGTATATACTCTTTTCTTTCACTTCACATACTTTATGTTGTTTGTCTGTTTTTGTGTGTATCAGTATTCACTCTTTTTTATTGCTGAATAGCATTCCATTGTATGAATATACACAATTTACTCGTCTGTTCATCTACTGATTTGGATTATTTCCAGTTTATTGCTATTGTAATAAAAGCTGCTCTGAAGATTTGTATGTAATCTTTGTGTAGGCGTGTACTTTTATTTCCTTTCAGTAATTATCTAGGAATGGAATGTCTGGATTACAGGGTAGATGTATGCTTAACTTTTGAAGATACTGGCAAACAGTTTTCCAGTGTGGTTGTACCATACCCACCAGCAGTGTGTGGGATTTTTCGTTGCTCCACATCCTGGTTACTATTCGGTACTGTCAGTCCTTTTAGTTTTATGCATTCTATTGGATGTGAAATGGTAGCTCATTGTGATTTTAATACGCATTTCCTGAGGACTAATGTACCTTTTTCATGTGCTTGTTGACTATACTTACATCTTTGAAATGTCGTCCAGTTTTTTGTTCAATTTTTAAAAACTGTATATTTGTCTTTTTCTTATTGATTTGTAGAAGTTCTTTGTGTATTTGGTCAAATATATATATTGCAATTTTTGTCCTCCTGTCCGTGCCTTTCCCTTTCATTTTCTTAAGGGTATCTTTTGATGAGCAGATGTTTCAATTTTGATCAAGTCTAGTTTCTCTCTTCTCTCTTTAACGATTTATGCTTTTTTATTCTAAGAAATCTTTGCCTGTCAAGGTTTTTTGATATGTTTTCTTCTAGAATTATTATAGTTTTACTTTTACATTTAGGTCTGTGAACCTATTCAAGTTAATTTTTGTATGTGATGGAGGTAGCAGTTGGGATTTATTTTTTTCTCAACAAATACTCATTTGCTTCAACACTGTTTGTTAAAAAGACCCACTAAATAGCAATGGCTCCTTTGTTGTAAATCAAGTGACTATGTACGTGTGGGTCTATTTCTGGATACATTATGTTTCATATTCTTTGTCTTTCATTAAGCTAATATTGCAATTTCTTTAATATAGTAGCTGTACCATAAATCCTTAAAATCTGGTAGTTCAGGTTCTCTAACTTTTGTCTTCTTCAAGACTACTGGCATTCTAGGGCCTTTGCATTTCCATATAAATTTTAGAGTGAATGTATCATTTCCATCCCCAAAAAAGTGGCTTGTATTTTAACTGGGATTGCATTTAATCTATAAATTGATGTGGGAAAAAACGGGCATCCTAACATTGTTGAGTCTTCTAGTCCCTGGACATGGGATATCTCTTTATTTATTTAGGCCTTTTATTTCTCTAAGCAATGTTTTATAATTTTAAGGACATAAGTTTTGCACATTTTTGTTAAATTTATTCACAAATACTAATATTTTTGCTGGCTTTTTAAGTGGTATTAAAATTTTATTTTCTGTTTGCTAATATATAGGCACAACTTTAATTTTTGTTTATTGACATATCCACTACCTTGTGAAAATTCACTTAAAATTCTAGTTTTTTATAGATTCTTTTGGATTTTCTGTAATTATATAAAATCATTTTATCTGCAAATGAAAGTTTGCTTTCTTTCTTTCCAATCTTTTACCTTTTATATCCTTTTTTTGGTGGGGGGAGTCTTACCACATAGGCTAGGACCTCCAGTACAATTTTAAGAGAAATTATGGTAGTAAATAGACATCCTTATTTTGTTTTCAATCATAGGGGAAGACATTCAATGTTTCATTAATGACTGGTATTAGCTGAAGGTTTTGCGAAAATATCTTTTATTAAATTAAGAAAGTTTCCTTCTGTTCCTGATTTTTTGAGTGTTTTTTATCATGAGTGGGTGTTAAATTTTATCAGATGCTTTTTTCTGCATTTATTGAGATGATTATATAATTTTTCTCCCTTATTTTGCTAATGTGATGAATTGCATTGATTGACTTTGCAAATAGTAAACCAGCCTTGTATTTTGGAATAAATCCTACTTGGTCAGGATATATTATGTTTTAAAAATTTATCTCTGATTTTTTTTTTAATATTTCATTTAGGATTTTAATGTCTATATTTATGAGAGATTATTGGACTATAAGTTTCCTTTTCTACGATGTGCTTGTGTGGTTTTGTTATCAAGGCTATGTTGGCTTCAATATAAATTAGGAAGTATTCCTTCTTTTTTATTTTCTGGATGAGGTGTGTAGTATTGATATTATTTTTTCCATAAATATTTGGTAGAATTCACCAGTGAAGCCACCTGGGCCTAGAGTTTTCCTTGCAGGAAGATTTTAAATTATAGTGTCAATTTCTTTAATAAATAATAGGGACTCTTCAGGTTTTCTGTGTCAGTTTTGATGAATAGTGCTTTTTAAGGAATTTGTCCATTTCATCTAAAATTTCACATTTTTCATTATAAGGTGTTCTAATAATAAATAGTGTCCTCTACTTATCTGTTAATTTCTGTAGGATTTATAACAATGTCTCCTTTTAATTCTTTGTTTTGTTAATTTGTATTTTCACTCATTTGTTTTCTCGTTTAGTCTTGGTGGTAGGGATCTAATACTTTGTTAAATTTTCAAGCAAACTTTTGGCTTTGCTTGTTTTCTTTTTGTGAATACCTCTTTTCTATTTCATTAGTATCTGTTATCATTTCCTTTCTTCTTTGGGTTTAGTTTTTTATTTCCTACCCTTTAAAGTTGGAAGCTTAGAATATTGGTTTTCATTTTTTCTATTGTCAATAATTTTCCCTCTAGGGACTGTTTTGGCAAACCTACATGCTACCTATCATTCAACTCAGAATATTTCCTAGTTTCCATTGTGATTTGACCTATAGGATTATTTAGGAGTGTGGTGCTAAATTTCTTAACATTTAGAGATTTTCTAGTTATTTTTCTGTTACTGAATTTCATGTGAATTCTTTTTTTCATCAAATTTGAAAATTCTCAGCCTTTGATTTTTCTGATATTGCTTATTTTCCATTCTCTCTTTCTGGTCTTTCTCGATTCCAGTTATTTTCTTGATTATGTCCTATTCTCATACTTTTTTTTTTTTTTTTTTTTTTTTTTTTTTTTTTTTTTTTTTTTTTTTTTTTTTTTTTTTTTTTTTTTTTTTTTTTTTTTTTT
>RJWJ010007579.1:0-18786 GCA_004363605.1 Indri indri | reverse complement strand
TAGACTGTTCATTTGATTTGTCTTATGGATTTTATGTCTCTCTCATAATACACTATCTTTTTGTCCATATTTCTGTGTTTTCTTCTTTTTTCTTTAACATGTTTATCATAGTTTGAGGTCCTTATCTGCTAATGTCACTCTTTGGATCACTTCTGAGTCTGCTTCTATTGAATATTTTATCTCTTGATTAGTGGGTATTTTTTCTTGGTTCTTTGCATGTTCAGTAATTTTTAAATGTGTGCTGAATATTGTGGGTGAAATGTTGTAGAGGCTGTGAATTATCTTTGTTGGAAAGATGAATTTTGTTCTGACAGGCAGGAAATTACTAGCTCTTCCCCTTTGTTCTTTCAAGGCCTGGTGTAGTGTTTTATTAGGTAGGGTCTGTTTTGTTTTTTTTTTTTATATTTCCACAATGTGGTCCTTTTCCTAAGGTATGACCTTTGTGGGGTCTCACCTGAATGTCCGTGGTTTTCACCAAGGTTTCTCAGCTTTGGCTGGGCTCAAATAGCAACTATTTTCCAGCACTAACCTTTGGAATCTCAGATTGCTAGTATCTGCTTCCTACTAGATTTCCTGTGCTTTTGTCTAATCGTGAGCAGCCCTGGAGATGAGCAGGAATGAATGAGAATTTCAAAGCTGCATTTCTGTAGCAACCTCATGCCAAGTACCCTGTTCCCCCAATCCTAACAACCTTTGCCCAGAACTCTGATCCCTATTTCCTCTACCCAGTGAGAGGAAAAGTTCCTGTTTGGACTTCAGTTCAGTACTCGGCTACCAGAAAATGCTTCCAGGGTAAAATCTTGGGGGGATGTTGGATCACTTTATGTGTTTCTTTTCTCAGGGATCGCAGCCTTATGTTAATTTCAGTCCAGTGCCTGTGAACAGTTGCTTTATATGTTTTATCTAGATTTTAGAGTTTATTTATGGATGGAGAGTAAGCCTCATATCAGCTATTCTCCATGGCCAGAACCTGATGTCCCTTCATTTTCTTTTGTAGGCATATTAACTGCCTTTCAAGTCAGATTTGTTGCTTCGTGTTTTGTTCTAGAAGAAACACTTTGCTTTCGTTGTCATTGTAGTATAAGTTCTATATGTCAGAGAAACAAGTGTTAATTGGGAAAGCAGCTTATGTCAGTTTATTTGTTATACTTAATTTGTAATCTTAATTATCAATTGTTTTTTTTGTGCTTCAAGGAATCATCTGTTGCAGTTTGCTTTAGAGTCACCACCCATATCTTCTGCATCTTCCTCTTCAAAGAACCTTGCTGTCAAAGCACACACTCCTGTAGCCTTCAGACATTCTTTAAAGCAGGGGAGCAAGTTAATGGACAATTTCTTGATCAGAGAAATGGGTGGTTCTACATCAGAGTTGTTGATAAGAGAAAATAGAAGCAAATTCAGCCCTCGGAAAGAGGCAAGCACTACTGCAGAGACCAGAGAGACACATTCTGTAGAAAAGATGGCTCCAGGCTCCTCAGATGCTAATGGTCCTGAGTCACCGTCTACGTCCATTTTGAAACAAGTTACTAAAGGTAGGAAATGATTTTCATGTGTGTATTTTCTTACTTAATGGCAATCTTCTTATCCACATGACATAATAAATAGGTAGCATTTTTGAGGGGGAAAGGAAAAACTAGATTTCACCATATCACATTCTCAGAAATTGATGTAGCCTGTGCTTCTAGATATATTTGTTCTCTCTCTCTCTCATAGGGTAGGAATTCAGCCTGCAAAAATGAAACAATTTTTATTAATTCATGCTTAATGTATGGCAGCAGCTTTCTATTTTTTAGCTTTTAATCCTTCTCCACATTCATCTTATCAGATCCTGTTTAATTATAAAGAGCTCTTTTTATCTTACTATATCACTGCTTGAATGCCTCCATGCTGTTCTGCCTGACATTTAAAGCCTTTGATGATTTGAGCCCTACCCTAGCTATCCCAACCTTATTTCACACCTCTCCCTCTCCAAAATTCTTCTCTAACCAAGCTGATCTCCCCACTCTTCCTCCAACATACCCAGGGATTGGTAAACTTCAACTTGCAGGCCAGATCTGGCTTGCCACCTATTTTTGTAAACAAAGTTTTACATACCCATTTGTTTATGTATTGTCTATGACTGCTTTCATGCTACAGTGGCAGAGTTGCATATGTAAAAGAGACAATATGACAGATAAAGCCTAAATTCTTTATTCCTTTGCCCTTTACTAAGAATGTTTGCCAATCCTTGGTCTACACCTTTCCAGACTCTATCCAGATCCTAACTATTCTTTGGTTATGTGAGAAAACATCTCACATCACTAGAGTGCTATAGCACTTGTTTTCTGGGCTGTGTTGTATGTCGTTTGCTTAACTGGTGCTTGTTTAACTTTTCGTTTCTGTGTCTTTTCTTGCCATTGAAGTTCTGAGCATCTTTAGGCAGAAACTATCTTAGACATCTTTGGTATACCCATACTATACACAGTGCAGGGATGTTAGTGCTTATTAAATTTAGATTGAAATTAGTTCATTAGTACTCACGTTTACATTTCTTAAGGATATATAAAATTCACTTACGTTCTCTAGTATGTCTCAACCTTGGTCAGTCTTTTTTTTACCAATTGACATTTTTTGTTGTAGTGTTATTAGCCTGATAGTAAACTGTTTTTCCCCTAGCAGAACATTTTTTTCAAACGAAATCTTATAACGACCTGTTAACCTGTAAAGTAGATAAAATTGGCCCTGCTCCGTTAAAATAGGGATGGAGGGCCTGGAGATTGTGCTGTTCTACCTGACCTCTCTCTTAGCCACTGCCTGTTATCCATCGTGGTTTCTAGGCCTTGAGATACCTCCACAGATCCTGCAGCTTCAGAAAACACTTTGAGAATGATTACATTTCCTAATTTTAACATTACATATGAAATTACAAATGAGAGCTAAATTAACAAATTTGTGGCCAGCACGGTGGCTCACATCTGTAATCCTAACACCCTGGGATGCCGACGTGGGAGGATTGCTTGAGGCCAGGAGTTTGAGACCAGCCTGAGCAAGAGTGAGACCCCATCTCTATAAAAAAATAGAAAAATTAACTAGGCATGGTGGTACATGCCTGTAGTACCAGCTACTCAGGGGGCTTAGGCAGGAGGATGGCTTGAGCCCAGGAGTTTGAGGCTGTAGTGAGTTAAGATCACACCACTGCTCTCTAGCCAGGGTGACAGAGTGAGACCCTGTCTCAAAAACAAACAACAACAACAACAACAAAAAAACAACAAAAAATTTGTAACCATTGACAAAATTGAGCAGTAGTTGGCCCAACCCAATAAATGCTTTAATTTAGCTGTACCTATCCCCTTCCGCACCCTGAGGCCAGTAGGTCTTATGCAAGTTGTTACCATTGCTTCTATGCTAAACATGGATAGCTCCTAAGACTTGGGAAAATTTAAGATTAGGTTTATAGTTTAATCATACCTTGGTAGAAAAGATTTAACAAAGCATTTTCTAATAAACTAATTTCCAAACTTATTTGCAGTCTCTTCCTCTAGGCCCAGGACTCTAATTATGTGACTTCCACAATTTAGCCATTCCCTGGTAACTAGCCTGTCCTACTCCTGTTGCCCTGATGGGTCATTCTTTTTCTTTTCTGCTTTTCTGAGTGCATGTTAAGTTGGGATTCTTTTTTACCTTAATTGCTGAAAGTGGCGCCTTATGTTATTTTTGCCCTTTCTACAACTAGTAAAACCTCTGTTTCTCTTTTTAAAAAATACAGTGGATTGTCCTGTTTGTGGGGTTAACATTCCAGAAAATCACATTAATAAGCACCTAGACAGCTGTTTATCACGTGAAGAGAAGAAGGAGAGCCTCAGAAGGTAAGAAAGTTGAGCATAACCATTGAGCTACTATAGGTGTCTCTTGCACTTTATAAACTTAAAAAAAAAATACGATATTCGTTTTATCCAGTTGGCACGTTACCTCTAACTCGCTTCTTCCGTTAACCCTGTTGGTGAGCTCTTTCAGTCCCTCTCCTCTCGTTCTTTTCTCAAGTCCCCCTTTGCCAGATATAGTTAGCTATCTTGCATACTTGAACTGCTACTAAACTTTGACCTGTAAGAAATTAGTAACTTAGGATTCAATCCTTTTTAAACTTCTTTTCTTCTCTTAGAATTTTAGAACTACCATAAAGCCCCTTGGCCAAAGAAGGCAAGGTTAGACTCTGAGTATAGAACATATGAACTCTTTCTTTGGTTCTTAGGATGCTCAGAAGTTTTAAAATTTTAAATAGAATTTTTCAAAAATTTATTTATTTTTGACTAGGCAATTATATACACATGATATAAAATGGTACAAAAGGGTATGTATGAAATGTAATATTCTCTCCTGACCCCAAACCACCCACGTGACGTAACTAATAAATTGTCAGCTTAGTATTTGCACCTAAACCACAGTGGTATTCTGCCTCCCTTGTACATTAAAGTAACAGTGATCTCTTAAACCAGTCCACTAAGTTGTTCAGGAATGAAATTTGAGTCACAGTTCAATTGCAGGGTATTAAGGAATCAGTGGTTAATGAAGATAAACAGAAGCTGCAAATTAGATGAGTCCAGTGATTAATGTAGGAAGAGAGATGAAAGAGTACTTTGGGAAAGGAGTGAACAACAAGGTCAAGGGAAGATTTTATTTTTAAAAATAGGGGTTCTTTAAGCCTTCAGTCTCCTTCCTTCCACTCTCTCCAAGCAAAGAGCAGACGATAAATAGAACAAAGGGATTGCAAGAGATCAGAGTCTGATAATGATGTTTTCCTAGATAAGCAGAAGGCACTCTTCTTTTGAAACAGGAGGAAAGGGGAAGAGAATAGGTGATAATTCAGAGATATTTGGAAACTAAGAGGAAGGAAGTTGAAAAAATTAATGGTATCTGGGAAGTGGGGATGAATAGTGATTGGTTCTTATGTTTGATCTGTTTTGAAGGACTTTGAAGGGTATTTTCCAAAAATTGTTAATAAGGCAGAACCATCTTATTATTTTCGTGATTAAAGATAAGGTGTTACTTAATTCTTATGAATAAATTTAGAGTGAATGCAGGTTCCAAGGGACTGACTCATGCTGTTATAACTTACAAAAGCTAACATATAAAACACAGTGGTGCTTTATTAATTTACGGTGGGGGACATACTTGAGTCCAAACCTGTGACAGTCTTGCGTGCACAATACTTCCACCTAAGTGGGTAAATTTGTTGATAAGAATAAAATTTAGATTTTTAGGTTGCTTAGTTAGTGGAGATTTGGAATAAATGAAACTGGATACTCCTAAGGATTATTTCCCATAAACCAGAAGAGTCTGATGACCTGCTTTTCTCTTCAGAAATATTTCTTCCTAAAGAATAAGTTGGAAATGTAGAAGCTGAGTATTTTTCTCCTTGAAGAATAAGGAATCAGTATTGATAATCTTGCTTTTAATCATGTTTTTCTAATGTAGCCATCATATTTCTGACACATTTGGCACTGTCAATTTATCCAAAGATATACTCGTCCATGTGTAATTAAGTTCTAATAGTGGTTCCAAATCCTGCTCCAAAGAATACTACCAGTTGCTTAGTAGCACAACTTAGAAGCACTGCCTACTGTATTGCCCTCTTAGTGTATTAAAGACTCTGAGAATTCCTGTATTAGGGATAACAATTTGTTTAATCCAGTAATTCCCTAAATTTATTTGACCTCAAAACCTTTTTGTCCTCATAACCCTCATCTGGCAAAACTGGTATTTGTGATGACACATTGAGGGAAACATTGAGCCACATCTCTTTTTAGTTGTATCATGGCCCTGGGGTTTGGTTACATAGAACTGGCCCTGCCAGGCTGGGTGCAGTGCTCATGCCTGTAATCCCAGCACTTTGGGAGGCCGAGATGGGAGGATTGCTTGAGGCCAGGAGTTTGAGATCAGCCTGGGCAACATAGGGAGACCTCATCTCTACAAAAAAAAATATTAACTGGGTGTGGTGGCACGCACCTATATTCCTAGCTGCTCAGGAGGCTCAGGCAGGAGGATCACTTGAGCTCAGGAGTTTGAGGTTACTGCAGCCTGGGAGACAGAGTGAGAGAAGAGGCCTTGCCAGTTTTTCAGTCTCCTCCACAACATCCTGAGAGGCCATCTCCAGGATGGATTGATTCTATATAAAATCATGTCAGAGTTGATTCAAAGAATGCACTCTTCCTTTAATGTCCCCAGATTCTCAGGCCCCTTAAATGTATTACTTAGTTTTACTAAATCACGGAAGAACAATCAATGTTATTTTTATGTTTGGGGAAACATTTATCAGGCTACATATTTTAAAATTCTTGATAGAAATTGTTGATCTCTGGTGGTGCTTTTCATTGTAAATGCCAGTGAACAATAAAGTTCTTCATTAGAATTTTACAGTCATAAATTTAATCATCTATCCTTGATAAAATAAATGTTTTAGATACAGACTTAATGAGTCCTCCCTCCCTGTGTGCTTGTATAAACACCTACGAAAAGATTCAGCTGTTACTACCTGCTGTAATTTTATTTTGCCATTATTTTATCAGTCTTGTAGAGTCCAATGGGTCGTCATTATAAGAAGAGCAATTTTCAGAAAAATATAATCTGTTGAGGGTTTGCAGTTCTTTTCACAGTTAAGTAGTTATTTCTGGCTTTTAGACTTTATTAATAGTGCGTAAAAAATAGTTTAGCTAGGGAATGGCACTGTTGGTTAATAGAGAAGTGTTTGGTTGTTTTCAGTCTATACTCAACTGTAATATTACTCTAAATATGACTTTTGGACCATTTACATCAGATTTACCCTGTAGAACTTTGTTGAAAATTTAGATTTTAAGTCTCCACTTCAGACCTGAGCCACAATTGGTAGATGGTGTGGAGAAGGGAACTGAGAATCTGCATTTTAAACAAGCCCTCCAAGGTGATTCTGAGGCATGCTAACGTTTGGGAAGCACAGCCTTATGCGAACTAGTTATATGCAAATCCTTTGTAAAAGCTTGCTTTTTGGATAAATCTATTACTTTCAAGTTTCTATTAATTTTCACCTGAACCTTTGCTATTCTCATTTTGAAATAATAGCAATTTTAATGACCCCCTGAGCACATTTTTATTAGGCACCTAATTGCCATAGAGCTGAGCCAGGCAATGTACTCAAGAGAACCATGCTATAATCAGATGAAATGGTTTAAAACTTACAGTGGAGTTCCTGCTTATGAAATTGTCTCAAGTCATTGATACTTTTAGGTAGCTTGAATTCCAGTCCACTTTAAGAAATAATGTTTATTAACTGTCGTTTTTGGAGAGAGTAGGAGAAAATAATTTAATATGGCTTTGTTATATTTGAAATTATTTAGTGCTTATTCAGTACATTAATTACGTAAATAAAATGAAAAGCCAGGTGGTGATTTTGCTACTGCACTTCTTGTAATGCCTTATGTATTTATTAACATAAATAGTTGAGGATAACAATACCTCGTATTTTTTATTGTTTTCACTTGTGTTCTTTAAAGATGATCCTGTAAGAATATTATCTACTCATCAACTTTCTGAATTATTTTTTCAGTGGTGATAATGAGTTGGGTAAAGATAACCATCCTAGCAGGTCTTCTATTGTTTGTCTAATGCCTTTGCAAAATGACTGCCTTGGGTTTGAGGGGGCAGTTTTTCCTGTGGATTAGAACTTTAAAGAAGCTATGTGTGATGATATATCCTTAAATCCATAGCCTTAGTAGCATTTGTACTCTCACCATCTGAGATAACTGGTTTTTACAAGGATTTTGCATAGAAACCATGGTAAAATTTTAGGAAAAGCATGTTTTAAAGAGGTGGAGAAGCAATAGGTCTACGTAAATGTGATTCTAAGTGAAGTTCTTCGTGGTATTATTCCACGAGCCTTCCATATATGCCTTCCAAGTGTGCATCTTTTTGTCTGACCTCTTTTTGAGACCTAAGTCTCTCACTTCTGTTGCTACCCAGACCCTTTATCTGAACATCCCACCAGTACCTTGGGTGCATCATGTCAAACACTGTCAACTTTATCTGCAAACTAGATTCTTCTCTTTCCCCTTGTTATCTTAATGGTTCTACTATTCTCCCAGTCACTCAGATGTTGAGTCAGAATGTAATTTACCATTTTGCATGAAAAGCATTTGATAATTCACAATAATTCTCAAAGGCCTTTTTTCCCCTTTTCAGTTCTGTTCACAAAAGGAAGCCACTGCCCAAAACTGTATATAACTTGCTCTCTGATCGTGATTTAAAGAAAAAGCTGAAACAGCATGGATTATCTGTTCAAGGAACTAAACAGCAGCTCATTAAAAGGCACCAGGAGTTTGTACATATGTACAATGCTCAGTGTGATGCTTTGCATCCTAAATCAGGTAAAGCAATGAGTTATGCATGTCTCTGGGATAAAGCAATTTTGTGTAGCTCAGATACTATAAACTGTAGAAAAAAATTTTTAATAAATACATTTTTGATAATAGATAAGACAGGCAAATGTATTTCTTCCAAAGGTACCTAGAATATACTATGATAAGCCAGCCTTCCTCTCAGCCTGTCTCCCAGTTCCCAAATCCCCTTCTGGAAGCACCACTGTTGCTAGTTTCTCATGTGTCTTTCCAGAAATAGGGTGGTGGTGAAGAGTGGCTCTGGAGAGCCTGGGTTATAGTCCTGGTTTTTCAGGTTTATGGCTGGGTGACTGTGGTCAAGTCACTTGATACCTCTGTACCTCAGTATTCTCATTCATAAAATAAGGGTTAGTTATAATACTACCTACTTCATAATGTTTTGGGGAGGCATAAATGATAAAATGCATGTAAGTGTCTCGCACAGTACCTTAGCAAGTAGTTAGCGTTCAGTAAATGTTACTGTTATGATTATTATACACAAACATAAATCCTTATTGCAAAAATGTTAGTGTTCTATATAGCACAATGTTTAATGGTTCGTCCTCTTCATTAAACCACACACATATTCTGGAGTTCTTTTTATTAGCATGTATAGAATTGCCTAATTTTTGTGATAGCATGCAAACATAAAAGCATACAAATTGTAAGTGTATTGTTTGGTAAATTATCACAAAGTAAATTTAACAAAGTGAAAGTGCCTTTGTAGCCACTACTGAGATCCCTTTCAGCATCCCAGAAGTCCCGTCTTGCCCCCTCCTAGTCACTACCCCCTTCATTCTCACGTTTGACTGCTATCTGGACTTCTCACGCCATATATTCATTTTGCCTATTTTTACCTATGTTTGATCTTTATATAAACGGATGAATAGCTGTTGTATTCTTTTTCATCTGCCTTCATTTGTGTAACATTATGTGCATAAGGTTTATCCATCTTTTTGTATATAGTTGTGGTTTCTCATTTTTGTGGCTATATGGTATTCCATTGTATAACTATATCTCACTTTATCCACTCAATGATTAGTGGATATTTGGATTTTTCCCACTTTTTGTGTATTAATGCTGCTGTGAATAATCTTTTACATGTCTTTTGGTGCACATTGGCACACATGGTTGTGGGATATATATATTTAGGAGTGGAATCACTATGTTAAATATTTGCAGATGTTCAGCTTTCATGGATACAGCCAAAAACTCGATACCAATGTACACTTTGATCAGGAGGTATGAGGATTTCAGTTGTTCCACATCCTTCACTGCATCTTTCTCAATTTTCCATTTTAGCCATACTCATGGGACCATGGTAGTATCTCATTATAGTTTTAATTTGCATTTCCCTAATGACTTATAATGTTTAGCACATTTTTATATGCTTATTGGCCATCTAGGTATACTCTTTGGTAAAGTACCTGCTTAAATATTATGCCCAATTTTTACATGCTGTGGACCTCTTTTTTTCTTATTTATTTGTGGGAGTACTTGAAATTTTCTGAATACAAATCTTTTGCTGGATATATGTATATTTAATCTCTTCAAGTTTTATTTTTTCATCTCGGCTTTTGTTAATGGCATTATTTGAAGAGTAGAAATTCTTAATATGTCCAATTCATTGCATTTTTCCTTTTGTTTAGCGCTTTTTATGTCATTGCCTATTACAAGATCATGAGGCTCGTCTGTTTTCTTTTTAGCTTTATTGTTTTTGCTCTTACGTTTTGATCTACAATTTATCTGGAATTGATTTTAGCATATGTTGTGAGGCAGAAGGCAAGATTCTTACGTTTTTTCTTTATAGTTAGCCAATTGATACAGCACCGTTTATTGAAAAGCCATCCTTTCCCCATTGTATTGCCAGACGTCTTAATTACTATCTTAATTATGTTATAAATAATTTATGGTAAGTCTTGCTCTCTGGTAGTATAGTTTTTCCAGCTTTGCTGTTTATTGAGATTGCCTTAGTTTTTCTAGGCTCTTTGCATTGTCATATAAATTTTAGGTTCTAGTGACAGTTTAGTTCCTGGAGCCCTTGCTGAGTTATTCTGGTGTACTTTGTTTGGCCTCCCACAGTGCTTGGATTACATGCATGAGCCACCATATCCAGCCACATCATTGTATTTAAACTGTTTTTTGTAAGCAATATATGGTTTGCATTGTTTAAAAAAATTTAATTTGACAAGCTCTACCATTAAAAGGTGGGATTTTAACTATTTTCATTTAATTTATTCTGTTTGGTTGGCTTTATGTCTACCATCTTGCTTTTTGTTTTTTATTTGTCCTATCCATTCTTTGTTTTTTCTTTCCTGCTTTTTTTTTTTTTGGATTGAGTATTTTTTCCCTTTGTTATTGGCTTATTAGCTATGTGCCATTGTGGGGGGTTTTTTTGTGTGTGTTATTATTCTAGTTTATTTATTTTTAACTTATCACAGTCCACCTTCAAATAATAATTTCATGTATAACGTAAAGATCCTTAGAACTTCCATCCTTTGTATTATTGTTGTCATAGATTTTTGTCCTGTGTGTTAAAAACCCCATTATACCTTGTTACCATTTTTGCTTTAAACCGTCAATTTTCTTTTAAAGAAAATAAAAAATGGAAAAGAAAGTCTTTGTTTACCTACATATTTACCATTTTCAGTATTCTTTCTTTCTTCATGTAGATCTAAGTTTCCATTTAGTGTTATTTTCTTTTGGCTGAAAAATTTTATTCACTGTTTCTTGTAGTACAGATAAGCCATTGAAACAAATTTTCTTAGCTTCCACTAGTCTGAAAAAGTCTTAATTTTGCATTCTTTTTAAAATAATTTTAAAAATTCTTTTTGTTTGGCAATAATTTCAAACTAATAGGAAAGTTGAAAGACTATCATGAAGAACACGTGCTATACCCTTTATACAGATTCACTTATTGTTAGCGTTTTGCCCCATTTGCTTTGTGAATTACTCTTTCTCTTTTTCTCTGAACATGTGTATATGTGTGTACATAATACATACATACATACATATTTTTTTCTTAAACCATCTAAGTTGTATAATCTTCACTCTTTACTCCTAAACACTTCCTTGTGTATTTCCTAGGTAAAAGGCTATTCTCTTTTATTGCCACAGTAGTTACCAATTTCAGTAAATAAAAACCTGAAAACTGTTATAAAACTTTTATCTATCATCCCTATTCCAGTTTTGTTATAAAACTTTTATCTATCATCCCTATTCCAGTTTTGTCAGTGGACCCAAAAATGGCCTTTATAGATTTTTTTTTTCCTTGTGGTACATAATCCAGTTTTGGATCACATATCGCATTTAGTGATGATATCTTTTCAATCTCCTTCAATCTAGAATAATTTCTCAGCCTTTATTTTCCCTTTATGACCTTGTCCTTTGATTTGTCCTCAGAATATCACATCCGGAGGCATTTGACATCAATGTGCCCCTCATTTGTGATGACAGGTTTGATTTACATTTTCTCCCTTGCTACTAATAAGAAATCTGCAGGGAGATACTTTAATGCTATGTAACTGTTCTATAACTCATTAAAATTTCACCCCTATGTTTAGCATCTTTTCGTAATTTTTACCTGAACTAATCTTTGTGAGAGTTGCAGAATGATGATTTTTCAACTTCACTCCTTTTGCATTTGCTAGTTGATACTTGGCATGATTCTGAAAACAAGAGCCCTCTCTTCTGTCTTATTTTTTTCTTTGTCTATTATTGATATGTATTTACAGATTTATAACTCATTACCATTCTTAATTATTTTAGGGTTTGTAATTTTCCAGATTTGGCTAGTAGAAGCATCTTTGTGCTGATTCCCGGTCCTTGTGACATGCTCCCATGATTTTTGTTAACATTTTCTTACTTCTGGCCTAACAAAATATTGCCAGCTCATCTTGTCCTTCCAGGTCCCAGCTCTTGACATCAGCCGTTTCTCTGAGGAGCTCTGGTTCTTTTCACTGACAAAACCAAGGTAGCTACCAGCTATGCTTGTTGCTGCTTGGTGTCTTTGCTTCTAGGCTATTTCAGCAGACGAAGCTTGGAAATATATGCATACATATATATACACACACACACATACGCACATGTACATATGCATGCATGTATATATGTGTACTATATGTATATGTACACGTGTAAATCCATTTATACTTAAATGTTTCAGAGATCATGGGAGCACACCAATACCTCTGCTTTCAATCCAACCCCATAGGGTTCTTCTTTACCTCTCTCTATTCCATGTTTGTGTTTCCCCTTTTTTCCCACAGTAAGAATCCTCCTTCCCAATATATCAACACATTTACTAATTTGTTCACTTCTATAATATATCTAAAATAGTTTCAGAATTGCTTCATCTATAGTACTACATCACTACAAAACAGACCTATAATAAAAAATTCAGGATTTATTTTAGTTCTCCTCTCTACCTAGTCTTCCATATCTGTCCCTACCGCCGTATCTTCATCCACTGAGGGTATGAAGTTGAATATGTGTTCATAAGTTTCTTTTTGTATTCCTTCACTGTCATTATGTTTTGTTTAATATGCAATTGGATTTACTTGTTTTACTTTGTTTCTAGTTCTTGTTATTGTTTACTTCCTCCTTCTAATTACAAGAAATTAATAACAAGGGTAACATTTAAACTATTCAAAACATATATTTTTATAATGGACTAACTGCTGTCATTAAAGTATTACATTGGTTTTGTTTTCTTTTGTCTCAAAAGTGTACCTTTTTTGCGGGGGGACAGAGTCTCACTCTGTTGCCTGAGCTAGAGTGCCATGGCATCAGCCTAGCTCACAGCAACCTCGAACTCTTGAGCTCAAATGATCCACCCTCCTCGGCCTCCCAGAGTGCTAGGATTATAAGTGTGAGCCACCATGCCCGGCCTTAAAAGTGTTCTTAATTGTTGGATCATTTTTGTGATGGCAGCTTTAAAATTCTTGTCAGATAATTTCAACAACTGAGTTATCTCAGTATTGACATCTTAGTCTTTTTTCATTCAAGTTGTGATTTTCCTGGTTCTTAGTATGGTTTGAGACAAGATTTTTTTAAAAATTGTGTCCTAGACATTTTGAGTATACTATTATGAGCTTCTAGATCCTATTTAAATATTCTGCTTTAACTGGAAATCACCTTAGCATGCAGATCCTGGCCTGCTTTTGTGGGCTGTGGTTCTAGTGACAGTTGAGTTCCTGGAGCCCTTGCAGAATTGTTCTGATCTACTTCGTTTGATTGCTACCTGGAAGCCACTCTGAAAACCTGGTATAGCACACTATGGTTCAGTTTTCAAATCTTTTGGCATATTAATTGTAAACAGTTTCTCATGTGAGTTGGTCAGGGATGTATACAGGCTTAAAGAATTATTTTCTCCAGGTTCCTTCACTTTGAGGTCCTCCTCCAAGTCACCAGTTGAAAGGATGAAGGTGCCACCTGCCACCACTGCGTGGTGGGTAGAAGTCAAGGCTCCTCACTAGGCCTCCACCAACACTGTGTTGGTGGGAGAGGATAGCCTGCCTCACGCCTCCTGCTACTGCTGGTTGGCAGGTTGAAGTCCACATTGACCACTTGTTCTCTTATCTTACTTCAGGGGCAGGGAGCATCAGCAGTGTTCAGCTGGGGTGGGTCAGGTATTGTCAGAAAGGTTTCTGGGTATCCCCTTTTGCAGTTCTTTGCTTAGAGACTAAGTTTTTCTTGGGGCTTTTTTATCCGTGCCCATTAGTGGTTCTGGGCAGTGGGCTTCTCTATAGCCTACTCTGGAATATATATTATAGAATAAAAAAAGAAAACCCAAGGAACTCATTGCTGTGTCATTTCTCAAATTCTGAGGTCTTAGTCAGTCCATCTTCCTTCTTCTGCTTTCAGAGTTCTCTTATAATTATGTGTTATATCCAGGGTTTTTAGTTGTACTTCGTGGGAAAGCATAGTGAGAAATGAGTCTAATCCATCTTGTTTGGAACCAGAAGTTCTTTTTCATGTATTTTTAATTTCTGTTTTAGGTGCAGACACATTTAGAACTGTCATGTCTTCTTGGAGAATTTACCCTTTTATCATTAATTTCCCTCTTTATCCCTGATAACATTCATTGTTCTGAAGCCTATTGTATCTCCTGCTATGTAGCTACATCAGGTTTCTTTTCATTAATGTTTACATCTCTTTCCATACTTTTATTATTAACCCATCTTCTCATTTAAAATGGGTTATTTTTGATAGCATATAGTTTGGTCTTGGTTTTTTATCCAATCTGACATTCTCTGTCTCTTAATTGGTCCTTTTAGACTATTTATATTTAATATAAGTATTGATGCAGTTGGCTTTAAATTTAACATCTTGTTAGCTTTTTGTTTGTTCCATTGCCTTTTCATTGTTTTTATCCTTTTTTTTTTTTGCTGTTTTTTTGGTTTGAGCATTTTTCATTATTACATTTTATTTCTGTAATTGGCTTATTATTTTACTGCTTTTTCAAAAAATTTTAATGATCTCTCTAGGGTTTGCAATATACATCTTTCATTAGTTACAGTTTACTTTCAAATAATATTATACAGCTTCACTTGTAAGAAACATAACAGTCTACTGCTAACTCCTAATTCTTTGTACTATTGTTGTCACAAATTTACTTTTACATATGCTATTAACATAATACATTACTATTATTTTTCCATCAAACAGATAATTATCTTTTAGAGTAGTTAAAAATTAAAAAGTACATTTTTTGTTTACCTTCATGTTTACTGTTGCCGACACTCTTCATTTCGTCTTATAGACATGAGTTTCTTTCTAGTTCTTCTATTTGAAAAACTTCCTTTAACACTTTTTGTAATAGAGGTCTACTAATAATACATTCTCTCAGCTTGTATTTTTTCTCAGAAAATATTTCTCTTTCACTTTTTAAAAACATTTCATTGGTATAAAATTCTGGATTGGCAAGCTTTTTTTCAACACTTTAAAGATGTCTCTCCATTGTCTTCTTCACTCCATTGAATCGTTTCTGATAAGAAATGTGACATAATTCTTGATTTTTCTTTATATAATATACCTTTTTTCTCTTCGTGATTTTCTATTTGTGTCTATGTGCATGTTGTTATTTTGTTGCTATTGTTTTGATATGTGTGTTGCTTGATCTTTGAGCTTCTTGAATTTGTAGTTTGGTGTCTTTCATTATATTTGGCAAATTCTGGCCATTAGTTCCTCAGCTATTTATTCTCTTTGCTGGTGCTTCTTCTTCCTCCTCCTCGTCCTCCTCCTCCTCCTCCTCTTCTTTCTTCTTTCTTCTCTTTCTTCTCCTTCCTTCTCCCTCATTCTTCTTTCTTCTTATTTCTTCTTCTTCATTTCTATTGCATGTAGGTTATGTTTTTTTCATATTGCTCCATAGTTCTAAGAGGCTCTGTTCTGTTGTAGTATTTTTGTTTGTTTGTTTGTTTTTTAATTTCAGCATATTACAGGGGTAATGTTTAGATTACATATATTGCCTTTGCCCCACCTGAGTCAGAGCTACAAGTGTGTCCATCCCCTAGATGGTGTGTACTGTACCCATTAATTAGGTGTGACTAGACCTATCCCCTCTACCCGCTTCCCACCTGCCTGACACCCAATGAATGTTACTACTATATGTGCATATAAGTGTTGATCAGTTAGTACCAATTTGATGGTGAGTACATCTGTTGCTTGTTTTTCCATTCTTGTGATACTTCACTTAGTAGAATGGGCTCCACCTCTATCCAGGATAATACAAGAGGTGCTAGATCACCATGGTTTTTTCTGGCTGAGTAGAACTCCATGGTATACATATACCACATTTTATTAATCTGCTCACGTATTAATGGGCACTTGGGTTGTTTCCACATCTTTTTAATTGTGAATTATGCTGCTATAAACATTTGAGTGCAGACATCTTTTTTATAGACTGTCTTTTTTTCCTTTGGGTAGATGTCCAGTAATGGGATTTCTGGATCAAATGGTAGTTCTACTTTTAGCTCTTTGGGGTATCCTATTACTTTCCACAGAGGTTGTACTAGTTTGCAGTCCCACCAACAGTGTATGAGTGTTCCTGTCTCTCCACATCCATGTCAATATTTATTGTTTTGGGACTTTTTGATAAAAGCCATTCTCAGTGGAGATAAGTGATATCTCATTGTGGTTTTGATTTGCATTTCCCTGATGATTAGAGATGTTGGGCATTTTTTCATATGTTTCTTGGCCATTAGTCTGTCTTGTTTTGAAAAGTTTCTGTTCATATCCTTTGCCCCCTTTTAATGGGGTTGTTTGATTTTTTTCTTGCTGATTTTCCTGAATTCTATATAGATTCTAGTTATCAGCCCTTTATCAGATGTGTAGCATGTGAATATTTTTTACCATTCTGTAGATGTCTGTTTGCTCTGGTGATAGTTTCCTTAGCTATGCAGAGCTTTTTACTTTGATCAGGTCCCATTTATTTATTTTTGCTGTTGCTGTGATTGCCTTTGGGGTCTTCTTCATAAATTTTTTCCCTAGACCAATGTCTATAAGAATTTTTCCAACATTTTCTTCTAGAAATCTTATAGTTTCATGCCTTAGGTTTAAGTCTGATATCCACCATGAGTTGATTTCTGTGAGCGGTGAGAGGTGCAGATCCTGTTTCAGTCTTCTACATGTGGCTATCCAATTTTCCCAGCACTGTTTATTGAATAATTATTCTTTTCCCCAGTGTATGTTTTTTCTTCTTTGTCAAAGATTAGATGGCTATATGATGATGGTTTTATATCTCTGTTCTCAGTTCTGTTCCATTGGTCTATGTCTGTGTTCTTGTGGCAGTACCATGCTGTTTTAGTTACTATAGCCTCGTAGTATAGCTTGAAGTCCAGTAAATTGATGCCTCCCAATTTTTTTTTTGCTTAAGATTGCTTGTTTTATATGGGGTATTCTCTGGTTTTATACGAAGCACAGATTTCTTTTTTTCTAGATCTACAAAAAATGATGTTGATATTTTAATAGGGATTATTCCATTGTAGTTTTTTTCCTTATTTTTCTCTCTTTTAGATTGGATAATACCAATCCCATTTCAGATTCACTGATTCTTTCCCTAGCTGAGTCAAGTTATCTTTGTTACGGTAGTGTGGTTTTTTGGTATATATCTATCATTTCTGTTTTATTCTTTCTAAAGGAAAGAATTTCTGCTGAAATAATTTCTACTAAAATGCCCCATCTGTTCATGCATGTTCACTTTTTCTGTTAGATCCTTTAGCATATTAATCATATTATAGTCAGTTTAAATTCCATGCCTGATAATTCTAATATCTGGGTGATATAAGACTCTAAAGACTGAAGTAAGTTGTATTTGTGCCTAGAAATGGCTGTGTCTTCTCTACTGCTAGGTCTTTATTGTTTGGAGTTGTATAAGTTTAGTCATTTGTCGAACTTGGTTTGGGTTTTGTTGTTGCTTTGGCTGCCCTCAGTTCACCACCAATTTCATATTCCTTGAGAATTTCCTTGTCCTTAGGTTGGTTGCCAGATTTTTTTTTTTTTTTTAATGTACCTATGTCACTCACAACTTAGGTTTTCCCTGTTAGCCTGTGCCTCAGTGACGTTCTCTCTCCACATTATTTGTCTCCCAGTGAAAGACTGCTGTTACTTGTCATGGTAGGGAGAAAGGGGGTAGTCTCTGTTATTCTGATTTAGCTTTAGTGTTAGGCAGGCCCTTTGATTCTGTATCTAGTGGGTGAAGCTTTTTCAGTGATCCTTCCCTTTCCCCAGTGGCAGGGGTCCTCTAGTGGTCTGGACTAGCAGTGGTTTCCTGACCCTCCTGCAGGGATAGAGGTTTTTTGTTTTATTGTTTTTTTTCTGTTTACTTCCCCCAGCAACAGTGGTTATTTACCTGTGTTCTGGGACAACAGCTATGCTAACCTTTCCTCAGTGGCTTAATGCTTTCTTTTCTTTAAGGATAAAGATCTGGTTGGGGCTTCATGTCTCTCCTGCAGTGGGGGCTATTCACTTTTTACAGGATTGGATCTGGAGGAAGACTTTTCTAATTCCTGCCCTTTCCCAGTAAGAGACAGAGAGACTGGGTACTCTTGTGAGCACCCAGTGAGATCTCTAGAAAATATCCTGCAAATGCATGTGATGCCTTTGTGTCCAAGCCTCCTAGGGTTTTTTATATTTTCATGGTAGCTCACCCTTGGCTTTTTGCAGCTCATCAAAAAGTTTAGCTGAAGGCCGGGCACAGTGGCTCATGCCTGTAATCCTAGCACTCTGGGAGGCCGAGGCGGGCGGATAGTCCTGAGCTCAGGAGTTCGAGACCAGCCTGAGCAAGAGCAAGACCCCGTCTCTACCAAAAATAGAAAGAAATTAATTGGACAGCTAAAAATATGTATAGAAAAAATCAGCCGGGCATGGTGGCACATGCCTGTAGTCCCAGCTACTTGGGAGGCTG